>CAUYSK010127584.1:0-54214 GCA_963575035.1 Avahi laniger
AATTTCTTTCTATTTTTTTGGTAGAGGTGGGGTCTCACTCTTGCTCAGGCTGGTCTCGAACTCCTGAGCTCAGAATGATCCGCCCACCTCGGCCTCCCAGAGAGCTAGGATTACAGGCGTGAGCCACCGCGCCCGGCCTAACCTGGATATTTTAATATAAAAATGTTTATATAAGTCATCATTATTTCTTTCTCTAGAAATCTTTCAAAAAAACTTATGGGGAATAATAATAAGGTGAAACTACAATAAGAAAATATATATACACACACACACAAAGAAGAAAGAAAGAAAAGATTTCACAAACTTTATATTTGGCAAATTAGGAGATACATATTTCTAGATTTCAAAATATATATAAAGGCTAACAAGAAACAGTTGGAATTGGGCAGAAGCCAAGTAGGATGAAGTGTAAAGCATGAATGTGGATGGAGGGCCCAGCGCGGGGAGATTTCAGGAAAACCAGCATGACGACATTTCCTGAAGGCTGGGGAGACAAACGCTCCGTCCTCCATCCACTGTTTACAACAGTAAGTGCAGGAACTGGTGAGCAAGGCTGGTAGGAGCAGGGGAGGTACCAGAAAGCCACATAGATGTTATGTTTTCAAGAGGCATTCTCCCTCCGTGGCAGCTACACTGGAAGAGCATCCTCGCTGCATCCCATACTGCAAGTAGCTGGTCAAGAAAATCCAACGTATTTGAAGATTATTAGTAAAGAAGCAATTCACACAACAGTAAACAAAGACAATTAAACGAAAGGGCCGCAATGCTCATTAATATAAAAATTATCACTAGAAAAATGAGACCAAATGAAAAGACAAATGAAAATCGTGATTAAAATTTTACCAGAAATTTTCAAAGGTAATTAAGCAATAACGCTGTGAAGGAAAATCACAAAGAAGAAATACAAGAACTAAAGAAAGAATGATCAACAAGGAGAGATGGAGTGAGAGCTGGTAGAGTTCAGGAAAAAGTACCAAAACCATCACAGGAAAGAAGACGAAATTGGGAAGAACAACAGGAAACACTAGACATTGCAGAACACTCAGCAAGGAACATGGAGGATAGAAATATTAAAACCGAATTAAATGAAACAAATAAAAAAATAACTTAAAAATTTGATATATAGGCCAAGCAGATTCAGCATCTCAGTAATCAGAATCCCTTAAGGAAAAGCAAAATAAAATAATGAATTAGAACAAACATTGAAAGATATAATTCAACAAATTTTTCCTAAAATAAGTGGAGATTTATTTTAATAATAAAAATATAGTGAAAATTGACCCAGAAAGTTCAACACCAAGAGTTATATTATTAAAATAATTGGAGTTGGTAAACAAAGAAATACTTCTTTGAGCATCCAAGCAAAAAATTAGATCACTTATTCGGGGGAAATATCACATGATTGTAGGCTTCTCTATAGTCACATTTTCAATATTCTCAAGGAAAATGCGAACCAAGAATTTTATGTCTAGCCAAATTATTTTTGCCCTGTAAAGGCTACAGACAAACGTATTTTTTTTTTTTTTTTTTGGAGACAAAGTCTCACTGTGTTGCCCGGGCTAGAGTGCCGTGGGCGTCATCCTAGCTCACAGCAACCTCAAACTCCTGGGCTCAAGCGATCCTCCTGCCTCAGCCTCCCAAGTGGCTGGGCCTACAGGCATGTGCCACCATGCCCGGCTACTTTTTTCTATATATTTTTAGTTGTCCAATTAATTTCTTTCTAAGTTTAGTAGAGACGGAGTCTCCCTCTTGCTCAGGCTGATTTCAAACTCCTGAGCTCAAACAATCCGCCCGCCTCGGCCTCCCAGAGAGCTAGGATTACAGGCGTGAGCCACCGCGCCTGGCCTGGACAAACATAATTGAACATGAAAAATTTTAAGAGACTTATTCCATGAGTCTTGAGATTATTAAATCATTAATTTTAGCTGCCCAGGAGATTACTGGGAATGTTTGTGAGTTTTGAATATATTTAAACTATAGAACTAAGAAAGAAAGAAATATGAGGATTGGTAACAGACAGAATGTTAACATTCTAGGCTCTCACAATGTAGAAATGATGCAACTACCAATAACTGAGCAGAAGGGGAAAGAAGGTGGGAGGCAGAATAAGTTGATTGCATAATCAACTGTTGATTGCTGATTGCATAATCTCTAAAGTTGGATGTCAAAGCATATCGATTAAAGTTGGCAAATCAAATAGAAGTTTAAGCATATTTAATAATACAAGAGCAAACTCTAAGGAAGATAATATTATTGACCAGTATTGAGTGGTGGAGGAGAGGAAGGGAGGAAAAGAAAATAAGACTAGTTTTAAATATTGCTCATATGGAATTATGAGAGATGGAAAAGAAAGCATGTTATATGAATAACCACCAGAACAAAAATTACGCACAAAAGGAAAGAAAATAAAACAAACCATATAGTAAAGTATTTTTTAAAATCATGAAAACAGAAAGAATGTAATTAAAATAGGGAACTATAAACAAACTTACAGTCATATCCATACACATAAATGGATTTAATTCATTTAATAAAAAATATTTCAGGTTTGTTATGAATTACATTATGTCCCTCTCCACCCCCCAAATTCATACATTAAAGTCCTAATTCCCTGCACCTCAGAATGTGACCTTATTTGGAAATAGGGTCTTTACAAAAGTTAAAGTTGGGTTATTACAGGGATCCTAATCCAGTGTGACTGGTGTCTTTATAAAAAGGGGAAATTTGGATGCAGAGGTAGTGTTAAGGCAAGGTGGTGTGGAGAGAAGTAGGGAAAACACAGCCATGTACAAGCCAGGGAGAGAAGCCTGGAGCAGATCCTTCCCCCACAGCCCTTAGGAGAACCAACCCTTTGACACCTTCATCTGGGATTCACAGTCTCCAGAACCACGAGACAGTACACGTTCTGTTTTTCACCCCACTCTGCTCGGGGAACTTTGTTACCGCAGCCCTAGAAAACTGATACAGTCACAAAAAAAGGCATATGAGATACCTTAAGGCAAAGTAATTAAAAATGTTGAAAATAAGAGTATGAGTGAAGGTATCCACGCAAACATAAATAATAAAGAAAGTAGGGTTTCTAAAAGCATTAAATGAAGAATTGGCTTTTTATTGCCAGAGGACACAATTAACAATGAAGATAAAATAATTGTGACTCATGTATGTATTAAATATCTATATATTCATAAAAATGAATTAAAGAAGAAACAGAAACACAATAATAAGAAATTTTAACTTACCTCTGGGTCATGACAGATCCAGTGAGCAAAATATAAAATAGAATATAGAAAGTCTAAGAAGCATAGTTAATGAGGAAGATCTGAGGGGTACATTTAGAACCTGATATTCTGAATACAGAGACTGTACTTTCATGTACCTATTAAATATTTATAAAAATATATACTATATTTTATAAAACTATGATAAAATTTTAAAAATTAGGCTTGATTTAATAAAACTATAAATTAGAAAACAGAAAAATCAGAAAACAGGAAGCCTCTTGCTCCTAAAAATTTATAAACACTATCTTAAATAACTTGGGAAAAATAAAATATTTAGAAGGCAATGATAATGAAAGCACTATTTATATGTACCGTGCCAAACCATGCGCAGTTGACTCATACATATATGAAAAAAAATAGCCACTTAAACATTAGAAAAAGAACAAAATAAATGGTGATAAGCAGAAGAAAGAAGCTAATAAAGATAAAAACCAAAATTAATGAGTTAGCAAAACTATAGAATTTAAAAATTTAGTCCAAAAGTACTTTATTGGTTTAACTATTTTTACAAAGTTAGCTAACCCAATTAAGGAAAAAAAAGCAAAGCAAGCACAAATAACATAATAATCGATAACCACAGAAACAGGAAATTAAGAGAACTGAGTAAATATAATTGAAAAACTTAGATAAAATAAAAATTATTCTAGGAACATATAATTTACTCTGTGTGTGTGTGTGTGTGTGTGTGTGTGTGTGTGTATAGAAAGATCAAATTAAAAGCACCAAACTACAAAAAGGTATCAGACTCTGCCGCGCACGGTGGCTCACGCCTGTAATCCTAGCACTTTGGGAGGCCGAGGCGGGTGGATTGTTTGAGCTCAGGAGTTCGAGACCAGCCTGAGCAAGAGCGAGACTCTGTCTCTACTAAAAAAAAATAGAAAAGAAATTAGCTGGACAACTAAAATTATATAGAAAAAATTAGCCGGGCATGGTGGCGCATGCCTGTAGTCCCAGCTACTCGGAAGGCTGAGGCAGAAGGATCGCTTGAGCCCAGGAGTGTGAGGTTGCTGTGAGCTAGGCTAACGCCACGGCACTCACTCTAGCCAGGGCAACAGAGTGAGACTATGTCTCAAAAAAAAAAAAAGTACCAGGCTCACATGCTCTGACAAAATAATTCTTACATTTTCATTCACTCAAAGCCACGTAGGCATATGTTCTTTTCATCACTCAGGTGATTAGCATTTGTAATAGATGTAAAGGCCTAAATTCACAACTAATAATATCAAAAATTATATTTGCTCTGTCTCCTTTATTTTTTATTATAAATGTTATTAAAAGTGTACAACATGGTGTTTTGATAGACATAGTGAAATGGTTACTATAGTCAAGCAAATTAATGTACTCATCTCACAAAAGAATTCTAACACACTCTTAAAGAGTAGATCATTCTCTTAAGCTATATCAAAGCATAGAAAATTAAGAAAGCCACCCAGTTCTCTTTTAATGTAGCAATAATACATTAATATCAAAGCCTGAGAAAGATTTCATTAAAAAAAAAGCAGGATTAGAGACCAATTATATTTTGTAATATTGATAAAGAAATCCTAAATAAAAAGTTAGCAAACAGAATCTAGTAACACATTAAAAGAATTATCATCACCAAATAGAGTTTATTCTAGGAATGCAGGGCCCTCCCTATATTTGATACAAAAAAACCTATATGATTCATTTTATTAATAGATCTAAGGGAAAAAAAGCACATCACGCTCCGTGGATGCTGAAATCTAACATTTTTTTGATTAAAATAAGTTATCTAACTGGGACTAGGTGGTTTCTTTTACATAATAAATGTGTTTGTATCTTGTTCCTAAATCTGACCCCTTATTTAATGAGAAAACTAAAAGTCCAGAACAGATAGGAATGCCTGTTATAACTACTGTTGTACATTGTGCTCAATTTTCATTGAATTAACAAGTAAATAAGAGAAAGAAAATAAAGTCATAAAAAGTGGAAAGGAGATGGCAAAACTGTTGTTATTTGAAGATTTATTCATTAAAGAAGTATTTACCAAGCCCTTCTATAATCTAGGAACTGATGAAAAAGATAATAAAAATTTCTTTTGTTTTTGGAGCTTACATTATAGTAGTATGCTATTTTATGATTGTAGACCCCAAAAATTAAGGAAATAGAGTGAAAAATTACCAGAAACAATATGAAATTTTAGTACAAAATTAATAATAAGAAACCAGTAGCTTTCATATATGTATAAATAATAAGCAGTTAAAGGATACAAGAAAGTACCTTATTTACAACCAGAGGCATATTATCCCTAGGAATAAACATAGCAAGGTATGTATAAGACCTTTATGAGGAAAATTTTCAAAACACTCTTGAAGGACACAAAAGGCAAAGTGAATAAAGATATCAATTTACTCTACATTAATTTAAGAACTTGATGTGATCTTATTAAAACTACCAACAAGTTTGCTTGTTGGACCATTTGTTTATTTTGAAAATAGACAAGCTAATTCTAAAGTTTATACAGAAAAATAAATGAAGATTTCTGAGAAAACTAGCTGTGTATAGTACTGGCACATGAATAATAGACCAATGGAAGAAATTTGATTTTTCAGTGGGGAAAACATGAATGATGATATTGGGATATTGGATAGCCATATGGAAACAAATAAAGTTAGATTCATACCTTATACCAAATACCAGTATATATTCTAAATGTACTAAAGATTTGAATGTAAAAATAAAAGCCCTAAATGTATTAGAAAAATCAGAAAAATTCTGGGAGAGTTTTTTGAACATTTGGAATACGGGAGGTTTTTCTAAATATGACTCTAAATTTAGAAGCTATAACAAAAAAGTGATAAATTCAAATATATTTTTAACGAACTTCAAGTAAAAAACAAACAAAAAAGCAAATTCTAAAACACAAATGACATACTAGTAAAAAGTTAGCAACTTATGATGTAGCCAAGAGTTTAATCACTCTAACAAATGAAGAACTCCTACAGATCAACAAAGAAAATGTCAACAAATCAAGAAAAAAAACAAGCAATAGATATGAGCATACTCTTCACAAAAAAAGGAAATACAAAATGATTTTTAAAACACATGAGAAGACATTTCTCTCATAAAAGGAAAAATCAAAACTATACTGAGAAGAATACATTTTACATATCAGACTGGAAAAAAATGGAAAAGTCCCATATACTCTGTTGAGGCTCTGGGAAAGGCATGCTCTTGCTTGTGAGAGTATAAATTGGCAAAATCACTAGTGAGAGTAATTTTTCAATGTTAAAATAAATTATAAATATATAGACCCCTTTGATCTATAGCTTTCACTTCCAGGAATTTATGCCACAGATAAACCTAAATAAAATGATCCATGGCAAGGTTATTTATTACAGCTTTGTTTATAGCTGTAGAAGTTTGGAAGCTATGTAAATGTCCATTAAAGCAGAATGTATAAATTATAGTATATCCCTACAAAAGAATGAGGGTGTTCTCTATAAACTGATAGGAAATATTCCAAGATACATTGTAAAGTGAAAAACCCAAAGTCCACAACAATGTCTGTAGTATGCAACACTTTGTGTGACAAGGGTGGATTTAAGAATACAGATTCAAATTTGCTTATATTTGCATAAAATAACTACAAAGAAACTGGCTCAATAACTGTGGTTACCTAGTAGGAAGGAGAGAGTAGGAACGAAGTTGGAAGCTGAAACTTTGGATAATTTTTAATTTGTGAATCATGTGAATGTTTTCTCTGCCAATAAACTCAGAAAATAAATTGAAATAAAAAGTGAATTCCATCAAATAGCTGGGCAGAAAAAAAAAATGAATTCTGTTAGGATAATGGTATGGCCAAGGTATACTGTAGGCAGTGAGTTTTCTCCCTGCCATATTTTTGATTAAGAGAGACATGAAAGGCAAGGGTAGTTGGTGCCATTACTACTAAAAAAGCCAACTCAAAGTATATGCCCAATTGAAAGCTAGCAAATTACATTTATAGTTCTAGGTCAGCACATTTTGTACCCTAAGGCCATTTCCTGTGTTTTCTGAATGTCTGACTGTCTTAGTCACTTTGGACTGCTGTAGCAGAATACCATAGACTGGGTGGCTTAAACAACAAATATTTATTTCACATAGTTCTGGAGGCTAGAAATCTGAGATCAGGGTGACAACATGGTTGAGTTTTGGTGAAGGCCCTCTTCCTGGTTTACAGATGACCACCTTCTTTTGTAGCCTTACATGGCAGAGAAAGAGAGAGAGAACGAGAGAGCACACACACTCATATTCTCTGGTGTTTCTTCTTATAAGGGCACTGATCTCATCATGAGAGCTCCACCCTCATGAGCTCCTAATACCATCATGTTGGGAATTAGGGTTTCAACATATGAATTTTGGGGGGACACATGCATTCAATCCATAGCACTGACACCTTGAGATGCTTTTAGAAAGGTTTTATTATATATGTACATTCCACCCATATAACTTGAAGACTGGTCAGGCTACCTTTTTCCTACCCCTTTTGTGGTTAATTTTCCTGATAATTAACATTAAAGCATTAATATTAAAGTAAAGAGAGATTAAAATAGCATCACTAATATTAAAGAAAAGATGGAATAAATAAAGGAATGGAACTCAGTTGGCTTAGTTTTGTCGTATAGTAGGTCATCCTCACGTGATTGTTGGCAAGATGCTTTCTAACACATTGAAAAGAGGGGAGGGAAGGAAGGAGGAAAACTAACATTTACTGAGTTTTACATACATTTGCACATTTGGTTCTTACTGCAATCCCATTTAGATTGATAAACAATCCATTTTTTTTACTGATGAGGAAACTGAGCCTTAGAGAGGCCAGTGGAGTGAGGAATTCGACCTGTGCCTGTTGTCTCAGGGTATCTCTTGCAACTTCACCAAGTTTATATCTTCAGGTAATGTGTAGTCTTAGTAAAAGAGTCAATGTGGGATATGGTCAAAAGGAATAATAAAAAAAAAGACTAGAAGAGGAATGTGTGAAGAATGAGGCAGGGAGGAGGTAAGAAGGGGAAGGAAGGAAAAATACATTTGATAATAGAAATGATACCTTAGGCTTAAGTGAGGCATTTTGGGATTTTTCCATGCTTTTTGTCCTATGTTATCCTGATATATGATAGTTGGGTATGGCATTTTTTTCCTGAGAAAGTGAAATATGTGAGTGATACCTCTTTCCAAATTCACCTTCACCGAGCACTTTTCCCTTGAAGGCTGATGGAGCTGACTCAGCCAGTTGGCTGTTCATCCCATCTTTCTTGCTCCTTGGGAAGTACCTTGCTGATAAGGAGAAGTGTGAGCATTAGAGCAAGATTCATGCTTTCCACTGTTGTTTCATAATGAGTAACCTTTCTTGTCCCAGTGGTCATTTGTGTTCCTGCTGTTAGTTAGTGGAAGGCCTAGATCCTCACTGGTAAACAGAAATCTCAGTAGCAGATAGTAAACAATAGGAAAAAAAATCTCAAACATAGGCCAGGGCAGATGAAAATGGGTTGAAAATTATTCTCCTGGTACCTTGTTTCATAGCATCCCGATGAAAAGAGATTGGAAGGCCTCTCCAAGCAACTGGACTGGGATGTTCGAAGCATTCAGCACTGGTTTCGACAAAGACGCAATCAGGAGAAGCCCAGCACCCTGACGAGGTTCTGTGAGAGCATGTAAGTTGCTGCTTTTCTTTTTGAAAGAAAAACCTGCCTGAGTACTCATGCCATCCTTGAAATGAAAAATAAGCGATCCACGCAGCTCCAACAGCCCTTAAAAAGCATGCCATTATGTAGAAAAATAGTTCAGGAAAAATGGGGGGAATAGTTGTTTGTAAGAATTTATGATTTCCACTTTGGATGAAGTAAAGGGAAGCTCACTTCCTAGCGGAGTTCCTACAGAGTAAGCAGATTACAGGGGCCTACGATGGTATTCCAACCAGCCATCTTTGAAATATAGCGTTAAAAGTCATTACTTCTATAGATGCTGATAGTCTGAATTTTAGTAGCAGGAAATTAGTCAAGATGTTCCTTCCCCTGATAAAGACTAAGATAGTAGGATATATTATCAGAGGGTCATACCAGTGTCCTACATTCCTGGAGAGTTAAAAAATGGCTTTATTACATTCCTGGGTGAGTTTAATCAAGCATTGCTTGAAGGTGGGGGATGGAAGGAAAGTCTCTTTCATTTCTGAAATGTGAACTTTACGGTATATAAATTATATATCAATAAAGCTGTTAAAAATAATAAAAGACCCCCAGAGTACTCTTCTAGCACAGTGATATTTTGGGGTAGTGATACTCACTATACCTATCTATAGGAAAATCAGAGAAAGAAATATTCAAGCATTGAGAAAATCCCCAACAAAGGGAAGGTTCTGCTGTGAGAGTCATTACCCCATTTGAGCTTCATCTTCTGGGATATGACTGTTCCTTTGTCTGACAGTTTTTTCTTTAGGGAGCTTTTCCTGGACACCTGGCTGTTTAAACAAGAGTGCTTTCAGTGTAGCTCTCTTAGATGCAGGCCCTTTCTATTTGGGATTGAAGTAGCATTTTCAGGTTTGGCTTTTAATTATGCCCAAAATGTATTTTAGTAATTGCAACTTTAGAGGGAAACCTAGTGTTATTGGAGAAATGAATGGTAGGCAGAAACATATTATAAATTCCTGGGTCTGGGGAAATATGGAGAGCGTAAATAGGGTCTTTCGAAGGTCAGAATATTTATAAAACCAGGAAAAACAACGTAGTAGATACAATCTCTAAAGCCCTTTCTAAAACTGAACTTAGTGGCAGGTTATGGAAGAAGGATTTATATATCTGGGCTCCTGGTCAAAAGCCAGATTGCTTCCAGGCCTGGCCTTGCCACACCCTCAAAGGGTTTGGATTCTGTCATTGAGCCATGGGTCTGAGCAGGGTGGAGTTGGGTCTTAGCACATGTCCACGTGCTGAAACTCACGTGCTGTCTCCTCCAACTAATCTCTTTGGTAACTTGGTGCTAGCCCTGTCTATACTGTACTGAATCTATACCAGTTTCTCTCAAATACCAAAGTGCATAGACATTAGCCACTTGGCAATCTAGTTAAAATGCAGAATTCTGGTTCATTTGGTCTGGGATGACAGCTGAGATTCTGAATTTTCAACAAGTTCCCAGGTGATGCTGACACTGCTGGTCCATGGACCACACTTTCAGTAGTAAGGACCAACACTAGAGCAGTGTCCTTGTCTTCTCTCTGAATTCAGCTGGTTTTTATCTGCATACCACAATAAACAGGACAGTCATAGTTACAATCAATTAAAGGTATTTCTAAAGGATTGCTAGTGGCATGGCAATGTGGAGGCACCCTGGTTGAGGGAGGCTGTGCATAAATTATGATTTTTTTCCCTTAACAGGCTTTTTATCATAATGTCAAGGTGGTAAGACATATAATATCCACGTATGTGTGGATTGATGATAGACAATAGAAAATAACCAGATGTGTGTGGTAAATTATTGACATGGACGGTTAGTGACTAGAGATTAAAGGGCACACAGGGAGTTGCTGGGACTAGAACTGGGGCGATATCAGTGGCCTTTGACCTCTCTGTTGCGTGAGATAGTGTTGATGAACTCTTGCTTTGAAACTCTCTTCTTCCTTGGCTTCTGGGTTGCCGCTAGATCTCCTGCCATTCCAGGGTCTTTTGTTTGCGTCATTTATTCTGCATTTCCCCTGTGGTCGTTAGCATCCTATTTCTCCAGATTCAGTCTTTAACGTTTTATTTCCCTTATTCTACCTTCTGTTCTCTGTGTCGACATCATTTCCTTTCACCAGCTCCTTCCAAAACCATGTGTCCAGGGCAGATGTTCCTTCCAAGGCGCTGTTCTGCTGTCTCCAACTGGCAGCTCTGACTTGCTTCCACTCCTGCCTTCCCCTTTTCTCCCCTTGTTCATTTGCCTCCGTTTGGTTACAGGCTGGAAACTCAAGTCAGTCGGCCACTGAGTTACATTAATTCTTCGTAAACTCACCCCTATAGCCCAGATCCTAATTGCTCTCATAGTCTCCTTATTATTAATATTTATCTCTCATACTCATAGAGATACCAAAGAAAAAAAAACCCAAAGCATTTTTATAAAATACTACCATCCCCATGTTCTGCTGATTTAAAACTTTGATGATTTTTCTAATAATATAGCTATAGGGTAAGTTTTAGGACCCTGAGCCTAATAATGGAGTCTGGCCTTTGCCTTTGATGCCAGACCTCTTCCTTGCAGAGGGCTGTGTTTTCACTGCGCACACCTCATTCCTTCTTGCCTTGGTTTGTGTGGTGTCCTGGCCCAGAACACCTACTGCCTCTCCCATTTATCCCCTACCCATTCCTTAAACCCCAGGCCCTCTCTGAAGTGTGGCCTGGCTGTTGGGTCTGGAGAGTGTACAACTTCTCCTTAATCCTTAGAGCATTTTTTTAAGTGCTAGCAACTTAATCCTGAATCACATGCTGCCTTATGTGATTACTTAACATTTCTTAAGTTGACTATTTCTACTCCGGTACTATCATAAGTGTTCCTTGAAGAGCACAGGGCCATGTCTTAGACTTCTTGCATTCCTCTCAGCCTTTACCATGACACAGACTCTATTGAATAAATATTTGTTACCTGACTATCTGTTAAAATGGCATTGTTTTGGAAGGAGTTGCTGATCTTGGTTAACCACTTTGCCCCCACAGATGAAGAGTATCTAACATACACTGACATAGCATAACGTTTGTCTAAGAAAATTACCTATGGAAAACTCCATGACAATTTTAAACACAGAAATTCAGAGGAAAGAAAGGTACGCAAACAAGAACATTTAAAGAACACCATGAGGGATAAAGTAGAATTATATTGGTGTAGATATGCACATGTATGTGTCATAATTATTTGCCTATAAAAAATGTTCTACAATAATTGCTCTTAACCAAGGATTCATTTCATAATCATCTGGTGACCTTTTCAAAATACACATGCTCAGGCCCCGCCCCAGGGTGTTAGTGTGATGGCACAGGTAGGGTCTGGACGCGTATATCTTGGAAGAAATGCCCCAAGCGCTTATGATCCACGTACCTGGTTAAGAAAAAAGCTGACTGCTATTTAGAAATATGAAAAATCAAATTAGAAAGCAAGAGAACACAAATTTGAGGCTTGTAGATCAAGGGCCAAAATATAAAGAATCTATAGTTCTCCTATTCTATAAGTTACTATTTCAGAAAATACAGAATTCCTCCAAGGGAGTTGTATTTCATCTTCCAGCAGTGTGGAATGGCACCAACATGCATGCCAAACAGTTTTCGTAAGCATCTGCTGGCACGCACGGCCAATTTCTGGCACATCCATTTCATGCAAATGGACTGAGTAGAAGAAGTTGTTCGGCGAGTAAAGTGCTGAAACATTGCTGTGATTTTTTTTTTTTTAGCACACATTATAATTATAAAAAATTACAATGATTAGATTCAACATTTGGATATATTTGTCAAAAATGTCTTAATGCACAACATTAATTTTGTGCAACTTTAATTGCATGTTACATTCTTTTTTTTTTATTTCAGAAAAATATGGGGGTACAAACATTTTCGTTACATGTTATGACTTTGCCACATCCCAACCATGATTTGATTTTCCCTCTTGCTTGATGTCAGTCATTCACAGTCCTGTCAATTTTGATGAGTGTTTCTTCCAGAAGCATTTAAATCCTTATTGACAACTGTAATAGAGATTTTCAAGAGGAAATGAAGAATTTACAAAAATGAGATGTCATATGAGACATTTTAGGAGAAACTGGTTCAGAATGGAAGCTGGTGCTGGTGGAGATCATGCCTTTAGACTGCTGAAGCTATGCCGTCCTACTCTGACAACTGCATCAGAGTTGTAAGTTTTTATCATTCAGGATATTATAACATAGATAATGTAATAAAAAATATCTACTGGATGAAACAGGAAGAAACAGAGATAAGATGTCAGGATAAATGGCTTCCTTGTCATTAGGGCCCTACCTGTGCCCATCATTTTTTTGGCTATCGTGTAGTACATTTAATGCACAGGTCTGGGAGGGAGCATAGGTTTCATTTAAGCAATCTCCAAGTGGTCAGAAAGATGAATCTCCCATAGGATAATCTGAAAATGCAGGGCAAGTCATATTCACATGTCACAGATTAATACTAATTTATTTGAATTGAAGTTTGCTCCATCTGGTGCTAAAGTCATGGAGCATGTTTTGTGTAAGATGACTGCTGAAAACTCCCTTTTCTTTAAGAATTCCCTTTTAGAGTTGATACTGATTAAAACCACCTGCAAATGCTGCCATATCTGGATGCCTCTGTACAGTGGCAGCAGACTCACCAAAATCTGGAAATCTTGTGAAACTGTTACTTTATTTCTTCAAAGAAAGCTTGTGATTTTCTTAATTTTAACCCCATTGAACTGAGAGTAATTCATCAATGAAACATGAGTGGCTTAACCAATTGTTCTCATGCCACCATCTTGGTCATTGTGAACCTAAATAGCCATTTTTACTTGGCTAAAACAGCAGTGCTGTCTTGTGACCTTAGTAAGAAAGTAGAGCCAAATAATTTATGGTGGTGGAAGGAGAGCAAGGTCATATAAGAAACAAGCATTTGAATCTCTCATGTCCCTATATTTCAGATTGATCTTTGATCTGAGGAACTGGTGTGGTGAATACCTTCAACAAGTTTTTGTAACCAGACACTTGTTTACAAAAAAGCAACTGAATATTTGTAAACTGTGTCCACATAGTCCATATTCTGGTGATAGACAAAATTTTGCTAGAGAGAAAATTCAGTTTTGATTATTTTCTTCATCAGATCGTGACATGAGCATCTTTTTCAAAATTAACTACCAAAAATCTCTTTGAGATTAATGAAGTTTTTGAAAGGGGAATAAGAAAATATGATCTTCTAGAGAAATAGCATCTTAATTTTTTCAATACTAGGATACATGATAAGCAGTGTGTAGATGCTGACAATAAGTCTGGAAAAGAAGCTAATCATCAGATGGGAGGATAGTCTCTTAGTTTCTGAAAAGCACGGGGTTGAGCTGTTTTGTTTCTGTTACGGTGATGGTGGCGGTTGTCTGCCCATTAATACAATATAGTTCCTGGACTGCTGGACAGCTTCTGTCATCCAAAGTGCATAGCTATAGTCCTAGTTATTGCTCAGCGAATGTCTTGGCGTTCAAGACTATTACTTTAAACAGTTTTATATCTGTGGGTTGTATTAGCTTTGGGGTAGAAGTCAGCCAACTTTTCCTGTAAATGGCCAGAAAGTAAATATTTTAGACCATAAAAACATTGTCGCAATTACCACTCTGCTGTTACAGCACAGAAGCAGCCAGAGACAATGACAACACAAATGTGTGTGGCTTTGTTCCCATAAAGTTTTATTTATGGATCCTGAAATTTGAATTTGTCATTTTCATGTGTCATAAAGTATTCTTTAAGACATTGTTCAGCCGTTAAAAATTTAAAAACTATTCTCAGCTTGTGGGCTGTACAAAAACAGATGGCATGCTGAATTTGGCCCTCAAGCCATAGTTTGCCGAACCCTACTTTAGGCTCACAATACTATTTGTGGTTCTTTCAGAGTTTCAAGAAAGAGAATGTGGTCTCATAGTGCCAGGCACAGTCATCCACTTCTCAGAGTTTCACTGTGTAGTAGAAAACGTTCTGTAATCGGTATGCCCATCTCCAGTATTCCTGGGACATGATGCCATGATGCTGTGCAGTTTCCTTTAGCCTAACCAGGCATTCTTTGAAGGTATTAGTATTCTTAAGGCAGCATCACTTCCATTACAAAAATTCTGAGTATTGATGAACTGGACTGTGGACAGTCTACCCTTCTGCCTTGAGTAAGCTTTTGAAATCTTGCCCCCTCTTTGTATTCTAGAGCTACCATCTGGGGCAAGTGAACTTAGGTTTCCCAGTTAGAGTAAGCTTCTTGCATTCCTTGATGGCATGTGGCTAGGCCTCTAATGCATGTGCACTGGCTAATTAAGGAAAAAAGATTTTTGCTAAAAATATCAGACAGGCCATGCCTTGGTCAGGCTGGTTGCATATTAGGTACTGCTGTGTTTTTCTTACATTTGACTGGTCAGTTTTTCTTTAGATCCTAAATTTCTAAAGGCTTTTTGGATAATTTTCCAGTAATTTCGGCCAGCATGGAGTTGGATAAAGAGAACAGACTATATTGAGGAATAACTGAATTTATTAAGGCCTACTGTTCTTATATAATTCTGTTTTTTGAACCTATATGCTGTTTCTCCTTGTCGTTTAATCTATTTTAAAAGCTATTTGTTTCTGATTTAGAACAGAATCATGTAAATCATTGTGAGCAGTTTTGATTGTAGAGGATTTATACATAATGTTCATAAAAAATCAGGGGAAAGATAGCCCAAAGCCTACCACTGAAAAATAAAGACGTTAACATTTGCTACTTATACAGTGTCATATTTTATACATGCGCCCCCACAAATGCTTACACATACTGTGTGTTGGTGCTTGGTTCCTGCCCTTCTTGAGATTGTTGTTATAGAACCTGCCTCGTCAGAGTGCTCAAAGAAGGCCATGGAAATGTCACATCTTATGCTTCGTCTTCAGGACCTGTAAGTGGCAGTATAGTCAGTTGTGCTATAATATGACATATGCATTCCTAAATATGGCCACACTATGCAAAGTTGCACAGCAAAACAACCTAACATAGGGGATTGTAAGAAAAGTGGGTTTGAGGCTCAACACTCAAAAACTTTATCAGTGACACACTGAAAAACAGATTGAAGCCTAATAAAAACAGTAATAGTTTTGCATAAGTTAAATGGTTAAGAAATACATAAATACTATAATAAATATGGTACTTTACCTTGAAAAAGACCTGAAGTTTGCTTGTAGTTGGTGTTGGTGTACTAGTGTGCTCAGGCTGCCATACCTGAGCAGACTAATACAGCAGACTGGGTGGCTTAAACAGCAGAAATGTATCATCTCACAGTTCTGGAGGCTGGAGGTCTAAGATCAAGGTGTTATAAGTTTGGTTTCTTCTGAGGCCTCTCTCCTTGGCCTTTGCTGTGTGTGTGCACATCCCTGGTACCCTTTCCTATTCCTTTAAGGACACTGCTCATATTGAAATAGGGTCCTACCCTTATACCTTGTTTAATCTTAATGACCTTATTAAAGGCTCCGTCTCCAAATTCAGTCACGTTGGAAGGTGGGGCTTCAACATGTGAATTCTGGGGGTGGGAGGACACAATTCAGTCTAGAATAACGTTGGAAGGGTTACAGCTCGTGAGCTACTGTGAAGTGGTGCACAAAGGAGGATCTGAAATCGGAGGGAATCTTGCAACACCAGGTAGGTGTGGCTCATAACACCTGTGAACTGAGGTGGCTCAGACAGGTTTGAGGGGTGTGTGTGTGTGTGTGTGTGTGTGTGTGTGTGTGTGTATTCCTAGGCCACCAGCTCAGCCTGGTGCAGTTTTCTGTGTTCATTTAGTGTTTCTGGCAGACGAAATACCATATAAGCACGTGAAATTTGTGTTGTTCTCACATTGGCAGACAGTCACATTTTCACCACAAGCTCTGGCAGGACTGATGGGGCAACGCAGTGGTGAAGGAAGTGGGCCGTGGAGCCAGGCAGCCTGACTTTGCATCTTCTGTTTAATAAAAACCTGTGCGGTATTTGGGAGAGTTGTCGGCCATCCTGTGTGTCGGTGTCTTTATTTGTAAAATGGGAACTATTCATATTGCCGCCTCCTAGGGCCGTTGAGAAGACTGAGTTCATATATTTAAAGTGTTTGGAAAGGTGTCTTGCACGTGGTGAGGAGGTCGTGAGTCTCAGCCACGTTCAGCATCATCACTCAGTCGTTAGTCTGGAGCAGCAGCAGATAGCTCTTAGCCTGTCACAGCCACGCACTGGCCACATGGCCCCATCAGTGCCACAGGCACGTTACCTTGCAGAGACTGCTCTGGTGTTGGTCATTTGGGGAGGAAAGATCCATAGACATGCAAGAAAGCAGGCTTTCCATTTAGAATGAAGCTCTTTTATTCTGTGCAACCCCAAGGAGGCAGAAGCCGTGTGCATTCACAGGACTGTCGACTCAGGCATGACTCACGCACAAGAAGATGCAAAACCAATGTGAGTTCAGAGCCTCCACACCTGTGACTTGCCGCGGTGAAGCTGTGTGATAGCAGTGGGTGAGAAAGGCGTCCTCCTCAGCAGGGAACGATGCCCGCTGTGCCTCTAGAGCCGAGGCTTTTGAAGCACTGCAGGAGAAATGTCAGAACACAGCGAATGTCTTTGAACCACAGAGACTTAAAATTTGCCCTGGTGATTGTGAGGAGGACACAGCTTGCCTCTGCCAGGAGGAGAGAGGAACAAAGGCTGGTGCTCCGTGGTGCTGGCTTTAGTAAACCACCTCTCTGGGGCCAGGACCGTCTGATCAGCCTTGGGAGGTCAGCGTGGCTTCGGGGCACAGGAGTTTGCTGTTGTTACCTTCTGTGTGCAGAGAGAGTACTAGGGCTAAAGAGGTGATTGATCTAGAACAAATGTGAGGGTGGGAATCAAATGTGCCTGGTTCATGTCCTGGCTCAAGCTCTGTTACCCTCAGCTAGTAATTTAACTTTATGAGGCCCTAGATGCCTCTTCTGTCAAAGGGAAACAACAACTCCTGTTTATGGGTCATTCTGGGGATGTAAATGAGGGATGTATGTATCACGTGCATCTCTCTGTGCCTGGTTTCCTTTCAACTGGGGTTGCAAAGTTGAGTAAGTAACAGTTTCCGAACTTGTGGGACTCACAGGGGCAACTGATTCTGCTTATTAGTGGAGTTGTTCAATACCTTAGGCAGGGAGCCATAACCTGCTTTCTAGGACCTCTTCATTATTGCCCCAGTCACGGGTTGTTCTAGGCCTTGTATCCTAATCTGCCATCAAGAGAACTATGTTTTAGATTGCCGAAAAGGAAGCACTCTGTCGCTTCCTCTTGGGAATCCAGTCTGGCGTGGCGTGCCCTCTCTTGCCTTCCTTCTCTTTCATGCTCCCTCCTTTGCACTCACCTCCTGCTGTCGTGGGGCAGGTGCCCTCTGCTTGGAGCCACAGTGTTTGATTTCCTCCTGGCTGTTTGCCTTTCCGTGATTAGCTCCTGGTGACCACAGCCCTTGGCAAGGGGCAGACAAGAGGCTTAAAAGAATCCTCAACCATATCTAATTTGACTGTGTTTGTCCTGAAAGCTGGCACATTGCACATGACTCCTGATATTTGAATATAGAGCCTAGTAATGTCAGGGGTGAACGAGTTTTGTGTGAGATGGTGGTGGTGAGGATGCGCCTTTGGACGAAGCAACAGGGCACTTAGTCATTTCCCAAATTGGGAAGATTTGAGCAGATTCCAAATGACTATTGGGGAAGCAGGTTTTGAGGTTTATTTGTAGGCATCCCCAAATCTAAATTCATAGTAAGTCCTCCATGTGATAGGAAACTTAACTAAAAGCAATTAAGGCCAACTATTTTCATTTAAATGTAAGTTGAACTGCTGGCAGTGACTCTAGTGATTTGAACGAGTTAAAGTATTTTAGAAAAATCACTATAAATTTGGCCAATATTTTTTATATCGCCTATGTAGAGCTTCTTTGCAGTTACCAGCTGACGGGAGGCTGTTTACTGCCCTTAGGGCTCAACCAAGTAGGGAAGTTAGGAGTACTGTTCTGCGGAGGACATGCCGTGAGTGGGCGATGGTGCAGTGTTACACACATGGTGCACGAGGACACCCAGGTCAAGGTTAACAGCAGAGTGGGCATTAAAAGCTCAAGGCTTGGCCATCTTGCTTCTGCAAGGTTCTGCCAACTCCTGTACTTCCTTTCTTTAACCGCAGATGTAATAAAATTATATATTTTCAGATTACAAATTATTATGTAATAGATTTTCTTGTAGATGTAGTGGGCACTGATGCTGCCAGGAGACTTAGCTCTTAAGAAGAGGGGAGAAAAAGATAATTACTGAGGTTGCGTTATGTTCCCGATGCTGTGACGGAGCCTTTACGTGTAAACAACAACCCTGTGTAATACGCTAGATCTTAAAAGCCGTTCTCACACACGGAGAAACTGCAGTAAAGAGAGGTGGAGTAACTGACCCAACGCTACACAGCTACTGAGCAACAGAGCTGGGATTTGCACCCAGCTCTGCCTAAAGGGGCTTGTGTTATTTCAACTGTGCAATGTTAGAAAAAACTGAGGAATATTATATGTTATTGCATTCAGAGCAAACGTGGAAAAGGGGCAGTTTGGTGTTAGTTACACTTGCACAGCGTAACCCCTTTTCTCTTTCCTTTCCCCCCCTGGTTTATGCAAGACTCAGGTTAAATTTGTTGCTTGCTCCTTGCTACGCCTAGAGCACTGTTAGTCGTTCTCTGCTTGAACACTTGGAGACTTGCTGTTTCACTCTTTGTATCTATCTCTGCTGTTATATTAAACTGTCAACACCTTGAGTTCTGGGACCATGTCTTACCCATTGTTTCATCCCCACAGCCCACACAATGCCTGGTGCTTTGTAAGACCCCAATAAATGTCTTCTGAATGAATCAATTATTTGGTCTTTATGGATTGGAGGGAACCTGTGGAGACTAAAGGCCTAAATTTAATTGGGGGAAACTCAAGCTTATTCTTTCAAACAGTCCTAGGGAAGGCTGACGTCAGGACGGAGGAGTTGGGGAAGGCTTTCTGGAAGAGGTGATACTGCTGAATTTTCAAGGATGGTTACACGGACCAAATGGAGAAAGAGAACGAGGGGGGCAAAGGCTGCTCCAGGGAGACGAAATCACCCGAGGAGTACGGCGTGACGGCAGAGCTGTAGTCAGCACGGAGGGCGCCGCTGCGGGAGGTGGGGAAAGCCAGGAGGCAGTTTGAGCCCTGCTCGCCAAGCTGAAGCCCTGGGCATTTCTTCCCAGCCTCTCCTCAAATATCTAGGACTACCTGCTCCTCTGCTCCACAGTGTCCTAGCTTTCTCAACAATCTCGTGTTTACTAAGGGCTTGGCCCATTTGTAGAACTGGCTTTGAATTATTAATTCCTCATACCAATGTAGGACTAAAATTGAACTCTATATTTTTTGGTTTATGTAATAGAGATGATTTTAAACAGGACCTTCCTGTGTTCCTTGTGTGGTTTGCCTTCCAGCCTTTATCTTGTTCTTCTGAAGAGGATAATACATATAGTACATAGAATTGGCATGATGATACCTCCCCTTTTATTTTCCTAGCCCCACACAAGCATGCAAAAATTAAACATCCAAAGGAAAGGAAATAGAGCCAAATTAGACTGTTATTTTACTACTGTCTGTATTTACTGTGTCATATTTCACAGGGACCCATGATGACTGGTAGTATACCACTAACCCTCAGCAGTGAAGACCCAGCATTAAAAGAGCAAAACCAAGACGTACAATCAGGAGAGCACGAACACACTTGTATGCTTTTGGGGACAAGTAAAGATTTGAAATCAAGATTGTCCCAGAAAGCCCAGAACAAACCATGTACCCTCAGGACTTAATTTTCTTCAATTTCCCAAATGGTTACAGGGGACCAATTATGTGGAAGGGCTTGGCGCTGGGGCATTCAAAGATATAAAGGACAAGATCGCTGTTCTCCGGTGCTTAGAGCTTAGAGCGGGAAACAGGCACGACAGTTTAGAAGAGAGCCAGCCATGGGAGCTTCTAGTGCCCCTGGGGACAGGGCTGAGTCATCATACTGTAAATGAGTACTTGAGGGCTGGCAAACCAAATTTGAGATCAATCTAAGAATTGGTCAATGTAGAGAGCTTCTTGTGAATGCATTTTATGGTGGATTTGGGGAACAGAATTAATATTGACGCATATAAGCTAAGTGGATTACATCACAGTTTTATTTGTGTAAGTTTTTTCTTCCAAAGGAACAGTGTTTACCTAGTGATAGCCATGGAATAACACGTGACCATTTTGTAATAGGATTCTGCCGGATCTTCCCACAGTGCAGCACATACCAGTAAGGCTCACAGTGTTCATATTGGTCTGGGTGCTAGGAGAGTCACTAAGCCTGGAAATGCCTTATTTATGCAGGACCACTGATGCTCCTTGTCAGAGGAAGCCAGCTTTTGTCCAGAGTCATCACTGAACTTACAGTTCTCTCTTCCTTCCCCGGGGGCAGGTGGAGGTGTGGGCAGGGTTAGGTGAGAGGCTGGAGGGGGCAGGAATATGGGAGGGTTTTTGGCTTATATCAGGTCCGACCCAGTGATCTGAAGACTGGGATACTGTTTGCAGAAAAATGGAAACCGAGTGAGAAATTCTCAATGTATGATGAATGTAGCGTATGCTGTGTGAGATAAGGCGTGAGAGACTTAAACCTGCACCTGTAGCACAGTGGAGAGGCCCATTCAGATCTCAGGAAGTAGCCAAATGCAGGATTCCCTCCACAGTTGCATCTTTTAGCTGTACTTTCTTACGGACATTCTTATTTTTCTTCCATTGTTCATCAAGATGGTAGTTCTCATCTCCTATTCTCTGTCCCATTATTAATTTTAGTCATGGAAATGTGTCCAACTTGAATCGATTTTAGGTTTTTATTGATTCCAGTTCTCAAATAGGACTTGAACCTGTGTGCACCATTTCTACTTTATTGATTTAAAAATAAAATAATTCCACTTACCTGTAATTATGAAGTGTTTACATGCATCTCAGCTAATCCTTTGGTGTACTAAAACTGAAAAGCTTCTCTCACTCCATTACTTTAAGTGTTCAGCTTTCTGTTTCTTTCCAATACTTATGTGGTTCAAGAAGAATTTTTTGAGCATTTACTATGTGCTGGATTCTGTATAAGATGCTAGAGAGAAAAACAGGACCACTTCCCTTGCTAGATAAATGACACTTTCTCTTTACTTCATCATCTAAATCTTAGTTGCCTCAGCCATAAAACAGGGCTAATAATTGTAAAAACCTGATGGAGTTGTTATAATGACTAAATAAAATAATTCACATAAGGTACTTAAGATAGTACCTAACACATATTAAGAGCTCAAGAATAGTAATTATTTTTGATTAATTCTAATACCTATGTATTAAAGGCTGGCAAAATGAATTGAATTCTCCTACCCAGACAAATAATATCATTCCAAGCTTGCTTAAATACTCTAGGGTATATATTATTACTGTGCATTTTATCTGGGAATATTAAATTCCCCAAATGCTTGAAGATGTAATTATTTGATAGGTTTGATGTGATGACCTTTTTTGGAGGAACTAAAGCTCATATTTTTATTTTCTTCTTCATCTCCTCCTTTGAAGAAAAGTTTCTTGGACTTTGATGTGAGAACATAGTTTTCTGCCTTTCTGACTTTTAAAGTAGCATGTAATTCGAAACCACAGTTCTTTACTTGTCTGAACAGCAGGATGAGGCCCCTGTGGTATAACTGGGAGGTTTGTATCGTAGGCCAGGAAGTCAGCACACGGGGCCAGCTCTACCTGCCTGTCTCTACCACCCACCAACTTGCCTGCTCAGCTTCAGTTTCTTGAAACTTAACAGAGGTCGAAATAATATCTTGCATTTAAAATGGGACTATAGAGTTGTTTTAAATACATAGAGCACTTGTGCTTTGCAAGCACGTAATAAAGGTTAGCTATTATCATACTCATGATCACGCTGTAGTAGCACTATAATTATCTCTGAAGCAAAGAAGAGCCTTCTTTGTGTGGACTTATTTCTTGATCACGTTTTAGCTTTTCCTAAGAATTTCATGAGATTTACAACAATCTGTCTCTCTTTGGCTAATATTGCTTGGTGGCCCCTTGACCTTTGCTCATTCTCCCCTGAATCCACTTTGCCTTATCCACTCGACGAATACCTGCTCCTCCCTCAAGACTGAGCTCACCTTCACTTAGGAAACTCTGGATATTTTTATCAGGTGACTACTTTATGCCAGGCACGGTGCTCTGTGTCTACCGAAAGCAGACCTGGAAACAGATCATTATAACCTGGGTGGCCTCCCCTACTCTACGGAGGAGGCACCACACGCCCATTCTCTTTTTCTCAAGTAGAACTAAGTCCCTCCTTTGTGTATTCCTTTAATAGTGATGATAACAGTTCATGGCTCTTATATTTCTTTTCATCTGCTAGACTGTAAATTCCTTCAGGGAAAGGAGTCTGTCTTACCCCTTTTTGAGTAGCCAGCACCTAGGACTGTACCTACACCTAAACAGTGCCCAGTAAATGTTTTCAGAATGAGTGAACACATATTTTAGGGCTTACAACCTTCTAGAGATTATTTGCCATGTCTTTGTCTTATTTACTGCTCAAATATATTTTGAGTGCCTGCTATATGCCAACCAGTCTTGTAAGTGCTTGGAATATAGTTTATTATACATTTCACTGAGGGAGGAGACAGTAGACAAATAAGTAGAATAAGTGGGATTTTCCATTGGCTCAATGTACTATGGAGAAATGTAAAGCTGGGAAGAAAGAGCAGGAGTGTGTATGGACAGAGCCTTGGCTATGAACACCGGGGAGGTCTTCCCTGAGAAGATGATGTTGGGGCCAAGGCCTTAAGGAAGTGAGGAAACCTCATTAAAGGCAGAGGAGGAGCAATTGCAAATTGCTGAGGCAGCTGGTCCCTGAGCAGGAGGTACCTGGTCCCCGTGAGGGTCAGGGGTGTCTGGAGTTGAAGGGGAGAAGGTGAGGAGGAGAAGTGAGGTAAGGGGGCGGCCAGATTGTGCAGAGCCTTGCAGGCCACTGTAAAGACTTAGGTATTTTGCTCTGAGAAGGAAAACTGCTGGAGGGTTTTGAACCAAGGCGGAATTTGTTCTGATGAACATTTTAATAGGATACTCTGCCTGGCGTGTTTGGAATAATCTGGGGGGAGGTAAGGGCAGGCACAAAGACAAGGTAGAAGGCTACTGCAGTAAGCCAGGTGAGAGTTCTTGGTGGCTTGAACTAAGGTGGTAGTAGTGAGAGTAATGAGGAGAGTTCAGATTCTGGATTTTTAAAAGATTTCAATTTAAAAAAATTTCAAGCATATAAAAGAGAAAATAGTTTAGTGAACACCATGTATTCATTACCCACATCCAATAATTGTTAGCATTTTGACATATTTGCTTTACATATATGTTTTTTTACTGAACCCCATTTCAAAAAACTAAATTACAGATATTGTGAGACTTTATATTTTGTCATGAATCTCCAGAAAATGAGGATGTTCTCCTACATAAACAGAATACTGTTATCATACTAAACTAATACATAAATTGTATTTAAATTTCCCAATTATCTTCCTCTCAATGTCTTTTATATTTGTATTCCTTTCCAGATAGAATCCAATCAAGATTTATATATTATATTTGGTAGTTAAACCTCTTAAAACTTTCTCTTTCATTTTAATTTTTTAATTTTGAAATAATTTCACAGAGAAGTATCAAGAATAGAGAAACCCGGCCGGGCATGGTGGCTCACACCTGTAATCCCAGCACTCTGGGAGGCTGAGGCGGGTGGATTGTTTGAGCTCAGGAGTTCGAGACCAGCCTGAGCAAGAGTGAGACCCCATCTCTACTAAAAATAGAAAGAAATTAGCCAAACAACTAAAACTATATATATATATAAAAATTAGCCGGGCATGGTGGCACATGCCTGTGGTCCCACCTACTCAGGAGGCTGAGGCAGGAAGATCGCTTGAGCCCAGGAGTTTGAGGTTGCTGTGAGCTAGGCTGACGCCACGGCACTCTAGCCCATACAACAGAGTGAGACTCTGTCTCAAAAAAAAAAAAGAATAAAGAAACCCTACATAAACTTCACCCAGACTCACCACCGTTAACATCATGCCATGTATTTGCTCTGACATTCTTTCTGTTTCTCTCTGTGCGTGTGCACACACATACATATACACACAGAGACATGTTTTTCATGAACGATTTTAGTGGAAGGTTCAAATCAGGCTTATTTTGAACAGAGAGTAAATAGGATTTTCTGAGAGATTGGTTATGTGGTGTGAGAGAAAGGGAGGATTGGAGAATGACACTTGGGTTTTCTAACCCTGGGCCATTAGGAGGAGTTGTTGAGGAACAGCCAGCAGGAGCAGGCCGAGGAGGAAGCCCAGAGCTTTGACTCTGGTCATGGTAAGCTTGAGGTGTCTGTTAGATATCTACACAGAGGGGTGCCTCTGGATAGACAGCTGGATAGACAAATAGGGATTCAGAGAGGAGGTGTGGGCTGCAGATACAAACTTGGCAATAGTCCCTGAACAGATAGCATGTAAACCCCCGAGAGAGTGAGGGTGAGTAGAGAACGGCCCGGGTTAGAGATCACGGAGTTGAGGAGCTAAGTGAAGCAGGGCCGAGTGGGGAGCCCAGAGAAGAAGGTGTTCATGGTCGGCTGGGAGGAACGTTACTGGTGGGTCACACAACAACACGGAAGTCACTGGTGTGTGTCAAGAGCAGTTTGGGTGGAGCGGTGAGGGTGAAACCACAATCTAAGAGATCTTGAGAGAAAATGGAGGCAAGAAATTGAAATGTGGGAGCTCTTGACACATTTCTTATAAGAAGGAGGTTCAGAAAAAGAGGGTGGGAATTGGAGGAGGAATGTGAGATTAACGATTTTTTTTTTTTTTAACAAGAGAAAAATGATGGCCTGTTGGTATGCTGGCGGGAAGATCCAGCAAAGAGGGAAAAATCGGTGATGTGACAGGAGACAGTGACAGGAGCCGTATCCTTGCCTGGACAGGAGGGGCCGGGACGTGGTGCTCAAGTCCAGGGGGTGTCTCAGAGAGGAGCACAGACGGCTCCTTGGTGGAAACAGGAGGGCAGCCCGAGTGCCAGGGCAGGGACGCAGGGAGGCTCAGTCGTGTAAGTCCGTCCTGATTGCTTCCTTCGTCCCAGTCAAACAGGAAACGGGCACCCCAAGGAGGAGGAGGTATAGGAATTTTGAGGAGAAAGTGTAAAAGAATTCTCTGGAGGTGTGTTTAATTTCTCTGTAGGGAGTATCTTTATCTGTGTGTGGGTGGCAGGCAGTGAGGGTGAAGGACATCAGTAGATGCTTTCTCTAGGAATATGGGCTGTAGGTGACAGTAAGGTGTGGTCACCCACAGGTCACCCTTTCCGAATTCAAATAGCCAAGAAATTGGGACGAACTTTCATAGTGTGAGGAGTGCTGCTTGAGTGGAAAACTAGGCTGAAAGCACTGCTGGGAGGTTTGGAGCCCTGACTCAGGTATTTGGTGCAGGCGTTTATCCCACCAGACTGTGGAGCTGCTATCAACCAGTAAGCCTTTATTTGTTCTTTCTCATTTCCACATTCAGTGTTTTCCAGAGAGGAAGGGCAAGTCCCTTATGTCCTTGAGTCAGCCTGTAACTTTTGAAGATACTGAGGGTACAAAACCTACCCATAGAGCCTACTTTGCATATGATTACCTTGAAGGAAAATGTGGCCAGGTTAATGAAGCACGATTGTGTCTTTTAGTTCATTATCCAGTGAGCTGCTGAGGTAGTAAATTCTTAGTAAATTGGATGCTGTTCCATTCCCAACTCCCTTCTCTCCTAAGAAATTCTGTACCACATACTGAAGATTCTTAAGCTGCCACATGGATTTCTCTTGTGCTTTGGATGATTTGATGCATTAGACACTTTTATTTAATTTATTGTTTTAATTTTAAGAAACATATCTAGATGTTCCTGCAGCCAACCAGCCAGTTTTCTAAAGATGCATATTATAAGAGGGAAGAAAAGAAAGAAGAAAAAAAAGCTAGCAGCGTGTTTTTATTTCTTACCCAGTTTTTTCTCATTATATTTTGCACATTGTATCCTCATTAGGTGTTTCAGATCTGGGTTTCTCACTTTGAAAATAAGGTTTTCATTAGGAAGACAGCAGGTAAGTGAATCAAAAACTGTAAGGGATGCATTTTTGTAAAATCCTATGAGTGTAAAATTTTGATACTTAAAAAATAATCTTAGGCCTCTGATAATTATCTCAAGTAAAATTTTTTTCCCTAAAATTATTAAATGTTTAATTAAATGTAAGCTGTGATTTAATGGCTGAACTCAAATCATAGATGTATATATAAATACAATAAAGTTTTAATCTTAACAGGAAGAAAATAATTCTTTCAGTTATTTTAAACTTTTCATTATAAAAATTTTGACATGCCCAAAAGAAGAGAGAATAGTATAATGAATTCCCATGTATCCATCATACAGCTTCAACAGTGGTATACATTCTACCATCTTCTTATGATAGTAATTCTTTTTTTTTTTTTTTTCGAAATGGGTTTCACAATGTTGCCCAGACTGGTCTCGAACTCCTGAGCTCAAGACTCCCAAGTAACTGGAACTACAGGCATGTGCGACCGCACCCGGCTTCTTATGATAATTCTTAAAATGAAAGTGATAAAAATTATAAAAAACTTAATATGGGATGTGAGTTCAAGATTATATGTTTAATATGCTTTAAGGTGGGGTTTCCAAATTAGAGACCTAGGCCTGCGAAGGTTTTTCGCCTGTCCCTGGGTTCTCCATGGCCTCAGGTTCACAGGGCTCACCAATACTTGTGGGATTCCTTCCTTGCATGTCGTGCTCTGGTAGTGACTGCTCAGAGTTCTCCCCACATTCTGTTTCAGGGCTCCTACGCCCTTTCGCCCTGCATTTGACTCTTACTCATTTCTTTGAAGTTTAGTCCAGGCACCCTCTCCTCTGACGTTTCTCTTCATCACTTCGCCTCTTGCCTGGCACAGGTGTGCCCACCTGGAGCTTCCGTAGGAGCCCTGCCTCTCCCTGTCTCCACCCTGGATTAAAACCTAACCCAGGCTCCCTAGCCTGCAGGGCTCTGTGTGGGCTGGGTCTTGGCTATCTACCCCTCTGACTTCATCTCCTTTCCTGGCTCCTCTCACCGTGCTTCGGTGACACAGAGGTGCTCTCTGTGTACCGAGCTCGTTCCTGCCTCAGGGCCTTTGCACTGCTCTCCCCTTGTCCTAGGAACTTCTGCCCCACATCTTTCCTTCTGGCACCTTCACCTCGGAGGCCTTCCCCATGAAATCTTTGCCAATCACAACAACACCTTTCCGCCCAAGAAATAAACACTGTATCAACTTATGTGATAGTCATTTTCTTCATTTTACTCACACTCTTACCATTTATACATGCATTCCAAAACACTGGAGTTTAGTTTTGACTATTTTTAAACATAATGTGAGTAGGATGTGTTTTAGATATGTTTCTTATAGATAACATATGGTGGGGTTTTTTTCTTATTTGGTCTGAAATTATTTGTTCTCTTTTTTTCCACCAGAACTTAGTCCATAGATATTTAATATCTTTTTTTTTTTTTTTTGAGACAGGGTCTCATCCTATTGCCTAGGGTAGAATGCAGAGGCGTCATGATACCTTACTGCAACCTCAAACACCAGGGCTCAAGTGATTGATGCTCCTGCCTCAGCCTCTTGAGTAGCTGGAACTATAGGTGTGCTCCAGCATGCCCGGCTAATTTTTGTACTTTTTGTAGAGACAGGGTCTCGGTATGTTGCTCAGGCTGGTCTCGAACTCCTGGCCTCAAGCGATCCTCCCTCCTTGGCCTCCCAAACTGCTGGGATTACTAGTGTGAGCCACCGCACCCAGCTGGTATCATCGTTTTTAAATGCTTTTAAATCTCCCGTCTTATTTTGTGCCACTTTGTCTATTTTATGTTTCTTTTTCTTGACTTGATTCCATTTTCCCTCTTAGTTTTGAAATTATAGATCCCATTTTTAATTATTTTAATGGTTACCCTAGAAATTATAGTGGGTATACCGAAGTTATCAAAATCCGGTATTGGTCCATTTTTTACCCTCTTCCCAGAAAATCTGAGGTGTTTAGAGCATTTCATGTCCATGTACCTTCTTCTGACTTATGTTATTTTTGTCATGCCTCTTATTATGTTTTTAAAGACATTATTAAACTTAAGAAACATCATAGAGACAATGTTCTTTTAGACTTGCATACACATATACCATTTTCTTGTTTTTCATTCCTTTTGGTACCTAGACCTCCTGTTTGGAATCTTCATTTTTGTCTGAAGATCCTTGAGGCTTGCTGGAGATGAAATCTCTTAGTTTTTGTTGTCAGAAAATGAATTTATTTCTCCCTTTCTTTAATGTTTTTTCTTGAGTATAGAATACTAGATTCGCAGTTATTTGCTTTCAGCACGTTGGTGAGATCATCCCACTGTCTTCTTACTTACATGGTTGCTATAGAGAAGCTGATGGCCAGTTTGTC
Organism: Avahi laniger; assembly: GCA_963575035.1. Classification (NCBI taxonomy): domain Eukaryota; kingdom Metazoa; phylum Chordata; class Mammalia; order Primates; family Indriidae; genus Avahi; species Avahi laniger. Next base: position 29,512 of record CAUYSK010127584.1, read on the forward strand.
ATTCCTTTGAAGATAATACCCTTTTTCCCCTGCATGCTTCAAGATTTTTTCCTTAGCCTTTGTCTTTTTGCATTTCCAGAATGTTATGCATAAATGCAATATATTTTTTTAAAAAAATTAATTGTCTCAAGATTCTGTGGGCTTCTTAAACCTATAGATTTCTATCTTTATCAGTTCTGGAAAACTCTCAGCCATTATCTTTTCAAATATTGCCTCTTCCTTAACCTCTCTATTTTCTTCTTCTGTAAATACAATTAAATGTATTTTAGACCTTCTCACTCCCCTCATGCATGTGAACTTCTCTTCCATGTTGTCCATTTTTGTTTTTGTTTTGTTTCTTTGGCTGTATATTAGACATCTTCTGACCTATTTTTCAGATCATAAACTCTCTTTTAGTTGTTTTTAATGTATTTCCTTCTCCTTCTAGTTTTTGATTTGGTTACTGTATTTTCTACTTATAGAAGTTCTATTTGGTCTTCTAAAAACCTACTTGGTCAGTTTTTATAGTTTCCTGTTCTCTGTAGATATTTTTTACCTGGTCTTTTATTTCTTTTCATAGAGTAAGCATAGTTGTTTTATTATCTGTATTTGATAGTTTTTATATTTGTGAGTCTGGGTCTGATTCTGATTCATGGTGTCTGTTTTTCCTTGTGTGCTTAATTTTGTGCTACTCTTTGTTCTTAAAAATATTGGAGAGGGGGGATTTTTAAGGCCTAGGAAGAAGATGCTTTGCTCAGAGAGTTTATGCCTGTGTTCCTGTCAGCCATTGCTAGATACTACCAGCCTAGGGTCACCTTGGAGCAAGTCTGTGGTTTCCCATGATTCCCAGGCACTTAGGCCAACTGTCTAGGACTGTAACCACTTAGGTGAAACCCAAGTTTACTTGTTGCAGCAGGTGCCCTTGGGGCAAAAGGAAATGTGGTATGTTACTTAGGTCTCTGGGTTCTCAGTTTCCCTGAAATTTTTTATCCTGAGAGCTTCTTACTGTCTTATCACCTCTGCTACTTTTAAGGACTTTTTTTTAATTGAGTTTAGTTGTTTTTAATAGATAGCAAGGGGTTGGTCTGAATAGACTTGCCTGCTATGTCTGGAAAAGGAAGTATTAATAAGACCTTAAAATGTAATAAGTGTCATCTAGTACTGAAAAACAGTGATGTGTGCTCTGTATCCACATAAAGTTTCAAATGTGATAGATGAAGGATTTTGAAAGCTAGAATTTTCGTATACTTTTATGTGATACATCATTTTAATGTTGATATGAAGTTAAACAAGGTCAGTTTGGCCTTGTGTCCAATGTGACTTCTCTACTTTAACTGCAGCAATTTTCTAAAACTGCATACAACAGCTTTAGTGCCTAGATTCACGGTGAGCCAGTGAAATGGCCGTGTTTGCCAAGCGCCCACAGTACAATTATGTTATAGAGGGACATGGCCTTTCAAAGACATGAGAGATATAGATTAGCCTACGTTGTTGTCTGCTATGTATTAGGTAATAACTGACAAAGAGATTATTGCCTAATATTTCTAGAAAACAATATAGGCAAGACTCGTTTTTACAAAGGAATACACAGACAAATGTAAATTTAATCAGATTTAGCTGGTTTAGAGAAATGCTGCTTATATGCAGCACAGATTGATCAATTTGGTGTGTTAAACAGAGAGGGAAATCCTGAGTAAAGTTTTGAACCTTAGACATACATGTCAGTGACAGTGTAGTGTAGGAATGGGTGAGATGGGGAGGGAGTTGGGACAGGTATAAACAGGTAGTGTGTCGGGAGCGGCAAGCACGGGCGTTTGTTGAAGATAGAAACTCTCCTGGGAAAGAGATTGGGAAATGAATCAGCTAAGAAGGTGTGAGAGAAGAAAACACCACAGTTGTGGCATTCAAGAAACAGCCCCATCCGATCTGGATGGGGCAAAGACCAACTGCAGTTAGGGTTTTAGCCAACCACAGACTCCGTTGAGCTTTTCTTGTGTCTTTCCCACTTACTCTCTCTTTTGACTTTGAGAAGAGGGTTGCAGTTTAACCAGATACAATGAGCTGAGGCCTCTTGGATGGCCTCGCTGGGTGTTAGGCCAAACCAGTCATTAGGCCTTCAGAGAATAGTTAAAGAATGCCAACACTTGATATCATCGGGGTCCTTCGAACTATGGTAAGAAGATAATGAGCACGAAGCAGGACCTTTGGAGGGCCGGGTTGTCTAGAATTTGTAGTTACTTGAAAGGCTACTAGGTCAATTTATTCATGTGATTTTATTTGCCTTCCCACTCTGATGTATCATTATTTGCCACCCATGGGTACGGAATTCATTCTGTCATTCGATAAAATGAATGCTGACTCTGTGCTGGGTACTTTCCTAGGCCTGTAAATATTCTCTGTTGTGAATTATTTTAATGGTCTTTTGCCATCATGATCTGATCTTCTGCCATCATGATAGCATGTAATATTTATTGAATACTTATTATGTACCAGGATCACTCCCTAAGTCATCTTATTTAATCCGCACGACACTCTCATTGATGGTTTTTCCCTAATCTAGAAAGGTTAAGCAGTTTGCTCACGATACATAATGAGAGGACTGCGTGACTGACCCTAACATCTATGCTTCTTTCTCTGCGTAACCACTGAGCTTGTGACTTTGAAAGTAAATTTTAATGGCTTTGAATTCCTAAGTAATTTTCTAAGTAATCAACGCTGCCTTGAAGGTTCACTTTCTCTAAAGATGTGGGCATTGCTCATTCCTCTTTTATGGCTGAGTCACAGACATAATGGATACTACTAATGAGCTGCAATGAGAGTCTATCTTTAAAACAAAAATGTGTTTTAGATTTCTCAGTTCCCATGTTTTTGGTGTTTGCGTGATACCTATCTATGGAAAATATCAGTTGGTTTTTCAGTGGTATCTATCCACACAGATAAACTTCACAGTGGAGTCTGTATGCATATATGCGTGAGAGAGAAAGACAGACAGACAGACACAATGATGTCATTACTGACATATCCAAGGCCAAATTGTAGGCAGATATGCACACAACTTCTGTGGGTCTCACTGAAACTAAATTTGGCCACATTTCCTAATTTCTTTTTACACGATTTCCCTATTTCACTGTGGACCTTTCCTATAACATCAATTTATCCCAGCAACTGTCAAAATAGATAATGGTATGACACTAATCACTTGGGGTTTGCTAACACTCTTTGAATTAGAATCTGTTCACATACTTCAAGGCCTTCTTTCATTGAAATTGAGAAGTGATAATTGGCAATTTGATTTGGAGAATTTGGGGCTAAGTCTTTCCTTTCTTCTCCCCTAGCCATTGACACAGAAAACCAGCTGCAATAAGTTATTTTTGTTTGTTTGATTTTTGTTTTATGATGTATAATAAAGTGGTTAAGAACAAGGCTTATATCATTTTCCTGTAAAATGGCTGGAGGAAGTAGAAAGTATGTAAGTAAATATTATCTTTAGATTTATGGCCACATTCATTGTCAATTTTGAAACTCTCTCAGTAGAAGAGACTGGCAGAAAGCATTACCAGGATTTCACCTCCTGTGTTAAGAATTTATTTTATGCCAAATCCATCTCTGCTGTGCTACAAGAGTCCATTGAGTCTCCCAGTTGCAATGGTAATGAGCATGCAAGTGGTTTGCGTTCCTTGACCTGTGTCAGGAGATACACGACTCACTGATTCTCTGGGGCCCAGCCATTAATAACAGTGGAGATACACGCTCACAGGATGCTGAGTAAGCAGCTCCTGCCTGGGTCCAGGTGGTGAGATTAAGAACAGATTCTTGGTCACTCTCCTTATTACGGTGTTACTTTATTTATTTTCTCATTCATTCACTCATTCATCTAGTAATGTTCACTCAGCATCTCTCACACGCTGGGCAGTTGGTACAGGACATAGTAATTTGACCAGACACAGTGCCAGCTCCCATGGAGCTCTCGTTCTACATTCTTCTCCTATCCCTGTCTCTCTCCTGAAAAGTGCGGCCTCATGGTTAAGCACTAAGGCTGTGAAGACCTGGACTAAAGTCTGCTGCTTACTAGATGCATGACTCTGGCCAAGCCAAGTTTGCCTCAGTAAGATTCCCTTTCCCCATCTGTAACAGGTGGAAGGCAGATCTTGCAGGGAAAGGGCTTTTCACAGTGCCTGTGGTGTGGCAAATGCCTACAGATGTCACCTGTCACCACTGAAGTTTTGGTAATTGTTATGGTTATATTCTGACCCAGGGTTTGAGAAAAAAGGAAAGTGTTTGAAATAAATTGGAAGAATATGGATCTTGGGTGTGCCAGAGGGAAGAACCAGAGGCTCCTAAAGACAGATGTCGGCCCCACTAGGAAAATGGGGAAAAGGGCTGAGTTTTTGCAAATCTTGGGCTGTATGCCTATCTGTTTAATATTTTTCTACTTCCAGGCATGATTTTAACTTGATTTCTTTAAGTTCAAATGTTGGACAGCTAGGGAGGGAGACAAACAGAGAGATTTACTCTGAATCTTTCACCATATTAAGTAAGTGTAGCTGTGCCGGGACCAGGGAACCCAAAAGGGGGAAACAGATGGTTCTTTGTAGAAAGTAGCTGTTATTGGGTAATCCTCTCAAATAGTAAGCCTGCAGGAAAAGTTGTAGAAAGGCATTTAGATCCTTCAATATAAATTGTCTTCAGTGGTGGTATACTTGCTAGTTGCAGGTTAAGATACTAAAAAAAAGAAAGGAAAAAGGAAGCTTACGATGTATACTGCTATCTTTTAGGTTTTCAAAGATAGACACTTTGAATTAAAGAAAATCAGGACTAAAACATTTCTTTCCTTTGCTTATTATAAAACATTCTGCATGTTAAAAGCTTGAGAGAATTACAAATCATATTTTGTTTGCCCAAGTATATATTGTTTTTCCCCCCTTTACTTATGTACCCTGAGGGAAGTTTCAGAAGATTATCTGATCTTCAAAAATAGCAAAGACCATGTTCATTGGAATAACCCAACCATAGACACAGACAAAATGATTATTCAGCACCTGATCTGTTTTTTAATTTTAATGTCCCTAGTTTCTCATGTTACCATTGGTCTTAAAAGTTCTGAAATTTAGGTTTGAATTCTGGCTATATTCATAATTAGTACATATCCCTGAAGAAATCACTTAATTTTTTGAGCATACTTCCTGACTTGAAAAATGGAAATAATGTTACACGTCTCAGAGGGCAGTTGTGAACTTTAAATAATATAATGTGTTAAATTTCTTGGCACATTCTTTGGTATACTTGGGGTCCTTAATAAGTTTACGTTCAATCTGCATCAATATAGCTTTCAGTTCTGGTTTCTCCATACTCAGTGCATATTATATTAATACTTCAAGATTCCCCTCTCTGTGCATTTCATAAAATTGTATTAAAGATGACCAAGGGACCTGAGGAGATCATGTCCTGTGGCAGCTACTGAGTAGGGCAGCATACTGATTGGCATGACATTATGGTTGTGGAGGTGGCTGAGATACACCAATTCAGGACACACAAATGGAGCTGAAAATAAGAGCAGGACGGCGCTGTTCCTTGCCAACGGCCTTTTCGTAAGGAGGGTTTTCTTGGCCTCTGCCTTGGTGCGAAGTGATGATTGTGTTAAATGCTTTTCTTCTCTGTTTCCTTTGGCCCGAGGTAATTGCCAAGTGTCAGCTCCTGGCTGTGAAAAACCTTCTTTTCCTTTGTGGAAGGAGGAGTTTGAGAAAAGAAGCTTCAGTGAAGGCAAATGTATGATAGACAGATTTATAGTTAGTGTGGTTTATATATAATTATTTAAAGAACTTGAGGGTTTTTTATTTTAGCCCATGTTTCTTAAAATCACATTTTAAAAAGTAGAACATAATAATGATATAGTAGTATCACATTATTATTATCGCTAAAATTTATTAAGCACTTAGTTTGGGCAAGGTACTGCTCTAAGGGCTTTATTTTTATTTTATTATTTTTAATTATGGTAAAATACACATAACATAAAACTTACCATCTTAATCATCTTTAAGTGTACAATTCAGTGGCTTTTAAGTATATTCAGAACTCTTTTTTATCTTGCAAAACTGAAATTCTATACCCATTAAGCACTAACTCTCCCCTTTCCCCCATACAACTATAATTCTTTTTGTCTCTGTGAATTTGACTTCTGTAGGTAATCTTATATAAGTGGAATCATGCAGTATTTGTCTTTTTGTAACTGCCTTATTTCACTTAATACAATGTCCTCAAGGTTCATTGATTCATGCTATGGCATGTGTCAGAATTTCCTTTTTTTTTTTTAAAGGCTAATAATATTCCATTGTCTGTATACAATGCATTTTGTTTAGCCATTTATTTGTTGATGGACACATGTTGCTTTTACCTCTTGGCTATTATGCATAATGCTCCTATGAACACGGATGTACAAATAGAGACCTGCTTTCCATTCTTTTGGGTATATACCCAGAAGTAGAATTGCTGGATCATATGGTAATTCTATGTTTAACTTTTTGAGGAATCACCATATTGTTTTCCATAGAAGCTGTGCCGTTTTACATTCTCACCAACAGTGAACAAGCGTTCCAGTTTATCCATAACCTTGCCAATACTTACTTTTCCTTCCTTCCTTCCTTCCTTCCTTCCTTCCTTCCTTCCTTCCTTCCTTCCTTCCATCCAACCTCCCACCCAATCACCCATCCATCCATCCATCCATCCATCCATCCATCCATCCATTCATCATAGACTTCCTAATAGGTGTAAAGTTAGGGCTTTATTTTAAATGTACTAACTTATTTAATTTGTTACTATACTGGAGGGAGGTCATATTATCTCCATTTGAAAGAAGAGGAAACTGAGGTGTTGGCTGGTAGAAGTGGAGCTGGGATTTGAGCCCAGACAGTGTGGTTCTGCGGCCTGAGCTCCTACCACCCTGCTATCACTGCCTCTCTCATTACATAATCCTTGCAGCAAATTAAAACAAGAAAGCAATCTTTGTGATACCAAGTGAGCTTTCTCCCCAGTGCCAATATGTGCATGCTTTCAAATTCATCTGTGGAAATTTTGGTGTGTTTTCTCCCCAAAGTGGGTGTATTTCTATGTTTCTACATATATGAATATAATTTTAAAGGGTTCGTGTTTTACATTTTGTTTTAATACTTCTTCTAGCCCACTTAATTTATTAAAAATATCTTTCTAGTCCAGTACATATAGATGTACCTCATCTGACTAATGACTGCATTTGGCAGAAATTTAATTTGTTAATCATTGCTTTATTTGTATAATATAACCATTAGAAAGCGAGCTTCAAGGAACATGCCCGTGTGCATATTTTATGTAGGTATTTTTTGCCAAACAAGTTCCTAAAAATGGAATCTGGGTTGAAGAGTGTACACGTTTTGTGTTTGATCCTAGAATTAAAAGCAGACCATGAGTGGATTGAAGACCTAGCCAGATGAAACTCCTTGTTTGCCTCAAATTTGCTAAACAAGTGCAGTCCCTGGGAGAAGACTCCAGAACTGTTCTGATGACTACAGCCTAGCTCCAAAGAGATTTCAGCTGGGCATGGCCAGCTTCAGCTAACAACCCAACAAATCAGCTAAATGTTTGACCCACTGCATTTTGCCCCAATTACAAAGGGTGTTCTTGCTGTGAAATTTCTTTCACCTGGGCAACTAGAAGAGGCCATGGTCATAGCTCAAAGAAATAGAAGAATGAGGCTGTCCTTTTGCTTGAAGGATATGCTTTAATTTGATCTTTCAGCTTTTTTTAACTTAGATTCAGTAACTAATTTAAATAGGTTATCATATAAATAATGTTACCGGAGCAAAATTACTAAATAAAAATGGGATTTGAATTAAACTACCAGATTTATAATATATACACATGTAGGTATATGTATTATATATTTATGCATTTACATACCCTGTGTGTATAATTCCAGTGTATATTAGGGAAATAATACTCCTATTAATGCAATCCACTTGGAGGTGAAATTTCAAAGTAATATTGATTGTTTTTTACCCCATTATGTAAAAATATGTATAAAATTATAGATTTTGGAAAATAAAGAGGAGAATAGTATAATTAGTTAAAGCATTTTTCAATGTATAATTTTGTTTTTAAGTATAGTTGCGGGATCATATTGCGTATATAATTTTGTTGCCTACTGTTTTAAAACACTGTACTTGAAAGTATACGATTAGTGGTGGATGTTGAGTTAAGCATCCTACGTTGATCCACTTGTTTAATCTCTACAGTGACTTCTGGAGGCCTTAGGGGAGAATCTGTTCCCTTGCCCTTTCCAGCTTTTAGGGGCTGCCTGCATTCCTTGGCTTGTTGCCCCTTCCTCTACCTGGAAAGCCAGCAGCATAGCATCCTCCAGTCTCTCTGACTCTGACACTCCTACCTCTGTCTTCCTATCCCCTTCTCTGACTTTGACTCTGTTACCACCCTCTTTTACCTTAGAAGGACTCCTGTGGTTTCATTGGGTCCACCCATAACATCAGGATAATCTCCCATCTCAAAATCCTTAATTTAATCACATTGGTGAAGCCGCTTTTGCCATGTAAGCTAACATACTTACAGGTTCTAGAGGTTAGGATGTGTGCATGTTGGGGCCATTATTCTGCCTGCCACATCACTGTCCTGCATCTTCATTGTCACGAGTACCTTATGAGAATGAAAATGCCCAATCCATAGGTACTCTTATTTGGAACCCCCAGCTTTCTGAATCAATCTCTTAAGTGGCAAAGCGACTTACACAGGGGGATGAGGGAGGCATTGTGTACCTGCACTTGTCAGCTTGCCTCTTCCCAACTTTTGAATTTTTATGTTGTGGTGATGGAGCTTATCAGTGGAATTGAACTGATGGTTTGTAGGCATCTGTGTGTACATGTGGTATGTGTGTGGGTGTAAGTCTCCCAGCAGTTTTACTTCTGTTGAAATTCCAGGATCTGTGCTGGGTTCTTTACTTATATTATCTAATCGAATCTTCGCAGAAACCCACTCAAATAGTGGGTTTTTGGAAACAGGTATTTCCATGTAACAAATGAAGCTGAGGAATTGAGAAGTCAAAAGAATTGTCTGTGATAACACAGCCTGGGTGTGAACACAGATCTTCTGAATTTAAACTTCTTTTCACTTGGCTACAATATAATGATTTGAAGCTTAAAAGTGATATAAGGAAAAAAGAAGTATAAGAAGCAAAACAAGCAAACAACAGAAAAGATAACATAATTTTATATCTTTTACATATTTATAGCAATAAGCAATGCATGAAAGTACTATTTTTTCCTATACCATTGTCAATATTATATATTTTATTTTATTCTTTTAGAGACAGGGTTTTGCTCCATTGCCCAGGCTTGGGGTGTAGTGGCACAATCATAGCGCACTGCAATCCCAAGCTCCTGGGCTCAAGCAGTCCTCCTGCCTCACCCTCCCCAGTGGCTAGGACTACAGGTGCTGCACTGTAAAGGAAATTCATTTGTATAGGCAATAGGTTTCTTAGGCCAAACTAAAATGATTGCCAGTGTGTCCTACGCTGGCCTTCCAGCGAGGTGTGAATCAGCACAGTTATACAAGCAAGGTGTTATCTCCTGTGTGAACCCATGTGATCACACTTTCCCATGGCATGTTGCCACTCTTGTTCTGAGCCATATATAAGCGCTCACCATGTTCTCGCTGCCACTGCATCCCCCTGACGATAAAAAACATGTCTCATCTGCCCATTGCTGCCGTTGGTCTCTTCTTTCAACTCCCAGAAGCCTGCTCCTGTGCACTCGCTCCGGTGCACAGAGCCCACTCCCCACATGTGCACCACCACACATGGCTAATTTTTTAATTATTTTTTGCAGAGATGTTGCTGTGTTGCCTAAGCTGGATGCAAGCGATCCTCTTGCCTTGTCCTCCCGAAGTGCTGGGATTATAGCCCTGAGCCACTGACCTGGCCAATATTGTATATTTTAAAAGTTAAAATAAAACTTATCAATAGGATATGTAGAAAACAGTATTTTAATTATCGTTTGCTAAATTAAGTGATTTTCTTCACTGAGTTATCTATGTCCTTTGTATTTTTTTTTTTCCTATTGGAATAGTCTTTTTCTTTGCATATATAGAAGATATTAACTCATTCTTTGTCACTTATTATAAGCCTTTGAGCTGTAAAGAATTTGTTACCATCAGGCCTGGAGATTCTGGAGATTTTTTTTCCTTTTCTTAATATTATAAAACTTGATAGAACATCTTAACTTTTTCAACGGTTCTAGTGCCCTTTTAGAATCTGATAAAACATTTTACATTTTTCTTAGAATAATTTGCATTTATACATACCTCCTGAATTTGCATAAAATTTCTAGTGTTCCACGGGAACCCGAAACTAAATCTCTTTTGTGTTAGTACAGTAAGTAATGCCTATTGCCATGCAAACTTGAACCAGCCCTACCCATGACCAGAAACCCCTTTTACTCTGTTTTATGTGCCCACAAGCACCAAGAATAGTGTCGCCACATTGCTTTTGGTTGCACTTTCAACTTTTACCAGCCATCTGATATTTTTGTTTTACTTAAAAACTTTCAAAATCATTTTAGATCCTGTACCTTTGGGCTTATATTAATGTTTGTGATGATTTTATTTTAGATACAGATTAACATCCTGAATATTTTCCCATTAATAAAGTATAAGTATACTTTGTGAAAATACTGTTATTATACTTCAAGAGTTATTTGCTAAGGCAGTGTTTATAAAACTTTGCAAATCCCTTATTGTTAGTATCTTATGTAAATCACTTGGTGTTTCCTCACTTCATTTAGTGACTCATTCATCAAATAAGAATATTTATTGTGTAGCAAGAGAAGATGAAGAATGGTTAAAATTCATTAATTCAAAAAAAAATTACTGCATACCTGCTGTGCACCAGGCACTGTCTAGTCTCTGGGGATGCCACAGTGGGCAGAGCACATGTCCACATGTCCTTCTGGTGGATCTCACATTCTCAGGTCTCACTCTGAGTAAAAGAGACAAGAACATGAATCCAGGGACCAGTATTCAGTACCTCTGTGACCCCAGATGAGGCATTTCACACATCTGATCCTCAGTTTTCTGTTCATCAAATGAAGAAAACAATACAAACTCACAAGTAAATTACTCATAGGTATGTCACGCAATGTGGAACATGGCCCACGGTAAGCTTTCCGTAGTCTTTGGTTATTTCTATCGTTTTGTGACAAGCCCTTTGCAATATCCTGGCAATATAGGGAACTAATGTCACTAATGTTTTTATGTGGACAGTTGAGATACTATAATCACACATATCCCTTTTCCTTATGTTCTGTTTATTATTTTTTTATTTAATCCTTCCCTATCCACCTGTCTGTCCATTCCCGCACTCCTTACCACCGTCTGGAATCTAGTTCCACATGCCCCCTCCTCTCCATCTTCTAGGTGCGCTTTGTCGCACATCCCTGCTTGTTTCTGTTTCCCCTTCTTAACTCTGCTGTTTTCCTCTCCTCTCTGTGTAAGTCCTACCTACCTTTCAAAGCCCGACCCAAGTGCTGTTATTACCATGAGCCCTTTTGACTATTCTTTCTCACACAAATCTCTCCAGAGGTTCCTCCCTGAATCCCTGTGGTACTAAGAATTAGCACTACCCATTTTAGCCATTGGTCACTATTTAGAATTATTCTCTATTTGTTTCATGTATCTTTCTTTTTTTTTTTTTTTTTCCTGGGTAGATTCCTGCTCTGTTGCCTGGGCTAGAGGGCCGTGGCATCAGCCTAGCTCATAGCAACCTCAAACTCCTGGACTCAAGCAATCCTCCTGCCTCAGCCTATGGAGTAGCTGAGACTACAGGCATGCGCCACCATGCCCAGCGAATTTTTTCTATTTTTAGTAGCGATGGGGTCTCGCTCTTGCTCAGGCTGATCTCAAACTCCTGAGCTCAAGTGTTCCTCCTGCCTCGGCCTTCTAGAGTGCTAGGATTATAGCTGTGAGCCACCGTGCCTGGCCTGTTTTGTGTATTTTAAGTGTTTGTTTTCTCCCCAGCTAGACTGCTTATGTTTGCAGACTATGCTCAGTGCATATATGGTGGTTTGCTGATTGACTCAAGGTGGGTCTATGGAATACATTTCCTTCCTTTGAGGATAAGAGAAGTGCCTAGTGCTGTCTCTGGGCTGTGAGGATGCACAGGTAGCAGCTTGCAGCTGACCCTCAAGTTCAGCGAGGCCTCATTAATGAAAGTGACCATTGCCCTCTATTGTGGTTTAACCTGCTGTCTTGCAGAGACAGAAGCACCCTTACCGTCAAACCATTTCATGATTGCTTTTTAAAAAGTTTGCAGGACTGAGTTTTTAAGGCTCTTACCAGGGAAAGCATGACACAAGAGGACAAGGAGTAAATGTTTTTATGTGCAGTGCTTCAGAATAATTCCACTCCCAACCATTGACTGTCAGATGGTGAGATGTTTAGGAGAATATTTTCAATCTGAAGAGAGGAATTATTGTTTAGTCTGAGATTTTAGTCTGCACTTTCATGTGGTTTCTGCTTGAGAGTTCTTAGACCAAAGTTAGATCAAATGTTGAGACACTTTGGGGAGTGCAAAAATCAATGAATGAAAGAAAAAGTATAAGTGGCATAATTGCATTCATTCATTTCCCTCTTTACTCCTTTTCTTTATCCTGTGTCTCCTTACATGGGTACAATACCAATCTTAATTGACTGAGTGACGGCATTAAAATGTAAACTTAAATTTAATGGAAGGCTGATGGTACTTCTTATGAAGAGCCTCTCTCATTTAACATTATCATTATACATTCAGATACATTGCAGCAAATGAATTTGAATGGGTTGAATTGATATCATTTTCACCTTTCCTTTATAGAGACATCAAATAACATTTCCTAATGTTTGACTCATATGAATATTGCCTTATAATTGGCAAAACAGTTATGCTGCTGTTTACATCGTTATGTAAGATTCCTGGAGGAGATTAAAGAGAAGAATTTTATGTTTTTTTCTTTTTGGCAGACTTTATTGTTTAATGTAAGTAGACTTAAGTGGGCTTCATATTTTCTTCCAGATGTAAAAGAAAGATGCACAAATTAGCAAGACTTTTAAAATCATCATCATTAAAGCTGCCAAAACTCAATATTTGTTGACAAGTCTATTAACCGCGCATCTGGTTAATAGACTTGGATCCTAGTCATGAGCCACAAGGAGAAGAAATTCAGTGTGTTGTGAAATGGGTGGCTCTGGTTTTTTATCTCATTGAAGACACTCAGTTCATTGCTGATCACAGGATCATGTGAAACGGGACCTTAATAGAGTGGAGACTAGATTATGTGGGGAGAGTTGGTATTCCTGGGGCAGTTTTTACCTGACTACCCTGTCTCCTTCCAGAAATTGTTCAGGGAAATATAGATAGATGACCTTAGTAGAACATACCATGAGCGGGAAAATGTGAGATTAAAAGAAAAACTCATATTTGGTACAGTGGCTTTTTTTCTTGCCTTCATCCATTGGATTATTGTTTCAGGGCCCCATTCCTCTGTTAGTGCACAAAATTTGGAGTTAAGAGCAAATGCTCTGGGATTTAGTGCAACTGTTTTTGGTTTGTTCCAATAGGAAATTGGAGTGTGAGAATGCTCTCATTGTAGCAAAAGTGCTAAGCTAAATACTCTGCCTGGTCTCTTTAAAATACAAAGCTCTGTTCATGATGTCTTTCCTATTTCTTGAACTTTAGTAGCTGAGCATTGAAATCAATATTCTGACTAATCTGTAACTTATTTTCACACTAGTGTAAGCTTAGCTTGTACTTTTTTCAATTGCTAAATACCATGATGGGTGAAGGTAAGGTGCCCTCAGATACAAGGCAGGTCTCCGATTTCCCAATGATAAAAAATATTCGGAGGCCACCTTGAATATATAAATTTTTGGAAATGAAATAATTAACATGTGTATTAATAACATTCATTAATATGTTTGTTCAGAAATGTTTTTCCTATTCACTTCATGTGATAATTTATTCAAAGCCTACATTTGCATCTTTGACATCATGTCTTTGACATCATTGGAGAACACACTTCAAAGTCATGTAGGACAATATGCCAGGGTATGTTCTCTTCACTCCTATATAAATGCATGGACTTTAATGCATTTGGTATCCATGTAAGAAGTTATGTCTATAAATTTTATCCCAGGTCCTAGCTCTCTTTGCCTATCTTTCAGACTTTTTTTTGTCCTCTATCTATAGGTATATACCTCCAAGAGGTAACTATTTTCTGTCCTGTCTTTAAGAGGGAGCTTTAAAAGGTTTGTTCATAATGACATCTAACAACAATTATGAAGTCATGACCCTAGAGTTAATGACTGTTTTTATTAAATTTCTTTGCTTCCTTAAAATAGCCGATTCCATCATCTGACTTTTCTAAGCATTCCAAACTAGCATTGATGAGGTTATTTCAGATTTGAGTGTCTTCATTCAAAGAATACTTCTTTGTTCAAAATGAAATGCTTGAGAGAGTATTCTGTAAATAAGAGACCGTGTAAGGACTTGAATATATGGCAACCTCTCTTTTTGGAGGAAGAGAAAAAAAAATCTTCAGTTTGTATGTGGCATAGTAATTAACCAAAGGATTTTCTTTCTTTTTTTCCCCGCTCATATCTACACGTGAAATTGTTTATTTTCTTGGTAGACATTCCTATATATTTTTTGAAAGTAAAAAAAGAAAAAATAGTGGCAGGGGTCAAAAAATCGTGGTTTGCTAGAAGATAGGGAATTTAAATAGGCTGATGATTATCACATGGTACTTGTAAACCCTTACTAGTATAATGCCATTATAGAAATTAAAACCACAGGATTAATGGAAAAATATGTTTCAATTCCCCAAACAGTACAGAAACAAAAACTAATGACTGCTTACAAGATTTTCATTAATTTTTACTTCTCCAATATAGAGCTATCTCTTGATCTTTTGTACTTTAATTTCCATTCAAAGTGGTGTCAGGTATTGCAGTGACATAACATAGAACAATTAATATAAAATCTGAACATTTTCTTTATAGCATTTGGTGAGTTTGGAAAGAACAGTTATAGGAGAAGAATCTTACTGGAACATGGTCACAACTGATTCACCTCTCTTAAGACCCTTTCCAGCCTCTCTAGCAAGAGAAACACAGGTCAGAAGAGGCCAAGGAGAGTCAGTGAACAGGTTGTCATGAACAGCACTTGACCTTTGTAGAGCTCCGTAATTTTCAAGGAACTTTTGTGAGCATTATTTAATTCCATTTCACAACAACTCTGAGATGTAGATTAGAGAATTAGAGGGATTGCCTCCTCTTCCTCACCCTTCTCCTTTTTTCCTCCTCTGTTTTCTTTTTAACACTTAAGGAAAGTAAGACTCTGAGAGGTTTAGCACATGGACTCAGCTTACCTTGTAGAGGATGGGAAAACAGGAGCCAGGCTGCTTCTCTGGGTAGAGGAAAAATACTAGTACAGTTGTGCTGGGTGTTTCCCCACCCCCGTCCTCTCAAATCCTATTTCTCACTCCGGTTCTTTCTAGGGACATGTGAAACATAGTTATGAATGTAGTTTAGAGGTGATCATCCTAGAAATGCTTCCCATGAGTTGTTTCTTTTTGAAGAAGGGCAGTAAATTCTTATCCTTTCTGTATTTTCCTCTCGGCATTCTTACTCATGCCAAAAATGGGAATACAGGTATCTTTAAGGACAAAGAAAATATCAGTATATTTTAAAATGAATAAATCCAACTGTGAGCTTCCAGGGTTTAAAATCTCATCCTGAAAGACTTCTGAATTTACGTAGGTTAGTAAATACCAACCCCTCCCCCCAATTATTTTAGAGTAAAAAACATTTTTTTTTGAGATAATTTCAGGGAAGAGATAATTTGCTGACATTCATTTGAGATTGGTGTAACATTGTTTGAGAACTTTATATAGGTTCTATATATGCTTGAGGTTTTATATAGATGTATGTGTATGTGAACAGTTTGAGGACCATTTGAACCCTTCTAGATCATAAAGTACTTAACATTGTAAAAGAATATTGTCTTGAGCTTCACATGTAGAACCTGTCTGATAGTCTTGAGCAAATTTAATTAAATACCACAAATATTTATTGAATTCTGAATATAAACAGGGAGTGGAGCTGGTGATATAAAGATGAACTCTTCTCCTTCAAAGAGATTAACATGCTGGTAGTAGGCATAAGACGAGAACAAAAATGACTCAAGTGCAAAAGAGAATGAATAACTGCAAAAAGAAATATAAACTCTAAGTCCTTCAAGGGTTACAAAAGAGGGAGTGTGTATGTCAGGCTGGGAAAATCAGAATGAGCTCCACAGTTTGGGATGGCCCCTGGAGTAGGCACAATATTTTGATGGCAATATGTGGAGGAAAGGTATCCCAGTGAAAGAAACAGCTGGAACAAAGGCATGGAAGCAGGAAAATACAGGATGTATTTGGGGAACAAGGACTGAGTTCAGAATGGCAGGAAGAAAATGGAGTAGGTGGTTGTGGACATCACACTTTCCAAAGAGTAATGAATGTATTCGTGACCATTAGGCGAATTTTGACTTTCTGGGGCATTAGGAAGAAAACTCCTTGCCCTCAAAGGAGTTTTGAAGAAAGGAAAGAAGGAAGCTAGCTGGTATGTCGCTTCCACTATGTCAAACTTGTTTGAATAAAGAGATGTCTTTATTGTGTCTTGACCTCTCTCCTTTTATCAGAACCTTCTTGCTATCAAGGGCCCAGTATGCAGGAGGGACATAGTCCCCTTCTCTACACAGCTCTTGTTCTGTTTCCCAGCAGCACCCCTCTACTGTCTTTCAGAGATACTCTTCCAGCCTCCTTACAAATTAATCTAGCAAGACTTTTAGTACTTGATAATGCTTTCATGTGTGATTTGACCCAGGGATATTTGCATTTTATAGCCAATAATTCCTTATCCAAGGTTTTTTTGTTTCTAGTAGTGTAATTTTCAGATACTGGCAACATTCTGTTGGGGAGTCTAGACTAGAATGGCTTTGAAGTCAAATTGACCTGGGATAAAATCTGGCTTCCCTCGTATAAACCTGAGAGTGGTTTGGCTGAAGATACAGTCACGGTGATGTGGAGCGCTGCAGTCGACGCCATCAGAAGATGGCGCTGAGCACCAAACAACTTTGAGGTAAACATCAGTTGAGCGCATGCGCCAGCAGAGAAACGCCTTTCCTGGGGAGAACCCTAAGGGCATGTCCAATCACAGTTTGCCACCTCGCCTTCACCAGTATATAAGCCTGTGCTTGTTTTGCTTCGTGTTCTTCGCCGTTTGCCCCATTAAAACGCTGTTGAAAGAACTTCGAGTGTTGCGTCCTTCCTGCTGCTCAGGGCGGCGCGACACGGTGATATGGTGATGCTTTCCTCCTTGGGTTGTTACAGTGTTTGTAACTTGCCTTCTGGCTTTAATCCATCCTAGTTTCTCTTCCCCCTGCTCCTTTCCCTTCTCTCCATAAACATTATGGATGACAGTGGAATCTGCTCAGCTGTGGGTAAACTTATCCAACCTCTCATTCTGCAGTTAGGAAGCTACCATACTTCTCTTAAAGCAAGAGGAAAGTCCCTCAAAGTCTGTATTGTTGCCTCAGGCCCTTTTGATATATCCCCTCCACCTTGAACTGTTTCTACAGTATAGCCACTTGGCATCTCCTCTGAAACCTGAAGGCACCTTGATGATATTAATATTTATCTCATGTGGTTATTTGTCTATTTATTCCATCTCACTTCTTGACTGGAGGGTCTAGACTGTACATTCCTTAAGGGCATCTTTCCTTCCTGTGGTATCTAACACAATGTCTTGCACTCATTAAATCTTAGGATTGAATTAATTGATCTAATGCTTTTGTAATGCTCATATATAAGCAGTAGCCAAGTCTAGTTCCTACTTTTCTATGGCATTGGGCAAAGTTAACCACCACCTCATTTCTATTTACCAATGTACCAAAAAATATCTTCAGTGTGTCTAGAAGCATCATACCCAAACAAACCTCATGGTTGATTTCCACTACCCTCCAGAGCAAATGTGGAATTATTACCACGGAATCTGCGGCTCCTTTATCAGTTTCCTCACGCTCTCCGCCACTCAGTACTTATTACACCTCAGCCTACGCCTGTGATTCAACCAGGCAAATTGGCTAGATATACTCCCTTTCACAAAGGTGGATAAAAATATACATTGTCAGCGACATAACAGGTGGCTTTCTTTTGCCACCTAGAATTCCATAAAAAAATGTTGGCACAGACTCCCACATAAGGTCATGGGAAACAATTTTGAACCAGCCCTAGTACAATTGTGACTCTCAATACAACAGATCTTTTTCTCTCCTTAATGCCAGCTCATGATTTAAAGTTAATTTACATTTATTGATCGTATTTTATGTTCATCTTCTGGTTGCTGTGGACCTCTGCCTTCTGACACAACTACCAATGATGAATTGGAATTAATCAGTTTTTTAGTACTAGTGTTTTCATAGCCCAGTCATCTCATTTTATAGAGGAAGAAATTGAAACTTCTCAGGTAGATATCAATTTCTTGGCCTTATCTTGGCATCTTTAAAAAACAAATTTAATTCATAGGTCTTATATAATATTTGCATGCAAGGTTGAGCTTGCAAATGCAGAAGTAGAATATTTTAAAATGACTTCCAGAAAAGGAAGCACAGATGAAATAAAATTTACTGCCCTTCTAAACTACAAAATCATAAATACCTAATATGAAATGCCAAGTCAATGCGGTTGATTTAGACAAGGTTCTGGGAGGCAGTTTGCTGGATACATATTTTAGTATTAATAGTAAGAGAAAGGTGAGGTGGTGGTTACAAATAGCAAGGGTATTACACAATATAAGCATCGGCCAATTTGTTTTCTTTCTCTTGTTTAGAAAATATAAGGGAATTGATTTTCACAGTCTTATTTCAGATCAAATGATATATTAAAAATCAGTTTAGCAAAAATTAAGGAACATAGAAGTATTTAGAAAGTATGTCTCTGAATGCAACCAAGAGAGAAGATACATGAATTATCTGCTATATAGGACTTTATTCTCTATAATTTCAGTATCTTCGTGAAATGTGAAGGTGCTAAAATGATATTGGCTCATTGATAGAAGCAATAACTTTAGTTCAATCCAAGTCATTATAGCTTTAATAAATAAAAAAAGTCACCCAGATCAACCAATGTATGTGGATAGACTTTTTACAAAGGAACATGTAGTCAAATAACATTTTTGGGCACCCATAATTATGCAGTACTAGTATTCAGAGAGTTTAATAATTTAGGGAAATGTTTGCCCCTATGGAAAGAGAAGAATAACAAGTGTTTATGCATGCATTGTGGTCAGTGGGCATAAACTAACCTGAATTCATTAATCTCATGAGTTGACATCAGGGACAGGGAGAAATCTGATCTAGTGAAGTTCAGGGTGGTGGTTACTTGTGCATGCGTAAGAGAATGGGGTTTGGGGTTTGACCTGGATAGCCACTCTTTGGGACTTCGACAGTGTTTTATTCCTAGCCTCAGCCTCTCTGTCCTGAACAGGTCACCACTCAAAAAACAGTTCCCAATAATGCCATAATATCAGGAAAATTCTTTTGGGCACTGAGTCGTCTCCAAATCAGCATGAAACATGTTGCAGCTGAAGTATTTCATGAACTTAATGCTTTGTGAAATGTATAGATTATTTACGTCTATTTTACTCTGTGTAGTTCATCCCACCCCTCCGCTTCAACATTTCCGTGTAGTGAGCTGATGACAATGATCTTCCATTCTGCAGAGGGAGAAACAAGCCCAGAAGACCGCACTTCTTATTACTCAGCTGTTGCTCCTTGGGGTGGGGTTTGCCCTTTGAATGTCCAGATAATATCTGTAGCACCACGATGTTTATGCTGAGTATCTTATCATTTTAAGAAAAGAGAAGTGAAATGTGCTCATAGGACTTATTGGGGATGGGAAGAGTTTGGACCCTCCTTCCATATTTGAACATTTCCCTTTTCATCAGCCCCACTGAATCACCCTGAATGACTAGATGGCTAATTGTGTTCTCTTGGTAAGGGAAGGATTTGAAAGAGTTGCTGGGTACCCCAATGAATATTTGTAACTTTTATGGGCAATACAAGAAATGATTATCAGTAGGCATGTAGGTAGATACGCATCTGGGCATTGATTCTGAAACAATTGAAAAAAAAATCAAAGAATGATTTAGCTAAATAGTGCCTTGATTTTACAAGAGATTTTAATTTTTGTGGATGTTCCAGATTTCACCAAGCCCCATTTTGTTACGCCCTGGCTGTAGCCTTCCCAGCAGCCATGCCAAGGCCCTTTTAACATCTTTCAGCTGTGCCCTCGGCCTCTGGGAGGGCCATTTCTCTCACAGCTGCCAGTGGGAACCTGATTGTGAGTATAGCTTCCATGATACGATGTCTTTACAAGCAAAGCTAGGCTGCGATTGTTGGTGTGGCACCCAGAGTTCCAGGGCTATTAGGGGATGAGGTGGTTGAGGCCAGACTGAGGAGCCTTCTGAGGAACCCCTGCCCCTGGGCCAGGTAATTTTAAGAAATGATGTGAGGCAGGTGAGCCTGGTCTGTGGGTTGGTTATGTTCTCTCTACTCCATAGCCTGTATCTGAGTCTGTCTGAGATCCATTGTGAAACAAGCCTTTTTGGTTTATTTGTGCAGTGGAATTATGGAGAGCTGTTATTAGATACGGTTTGATATGGAAGTGAAAACTTCTTGGAAGTTAAAATGTGTCTAAGGGAGTCATTCTCAGTCTATCAGAGAAGATAAGATTTGAATAGTTTTTTATTCCTTGGAACTGTTCTTCATCAAGGTATGCTTGATTTTAGTCCTTTTCCTTCAACCCTATTTCCCTTCCAACTTGAAAGCTAGAAGCAATTTCTGCTGTGTGTTTTGGCTACTTGAAAGGTGTTGTCTTTCAAAGACACAACTTCGCAAAGGTCTAATTCCACACTGCCCCAGGAAAGTGTGTTTGAAAAGATTGGTAGCATGGAGTGTGTGTGAGACAGATTGAAACTGAGCAGTTGTGTGTGTGTGTTTGGAGAGTATGTAGGTCAGAAGTTGGTAAATTAGGACCAGACACCAAATCTGGCTGGCTGCTGTTTTTTACACCACCTATGAGATAAGAACGGCTGCTGGGTTTTTAAATGGTCATGTAAGTACTTACATAGTATCCCTGATTTTTGCCTCTTGGCCCACTAATCCTAAAATATTGACTAACTGGCCTTGCAGAAAAAGTTTGCCAACCTTTGATCTGGAGAATGATGTTACAGCATCTCTCCTGATTTCGATTCTAAGAAATAGTCATACTCTTACTCTTTTATTCAACTCTTTTATTCTTCCCAGTAATCAAAACTAGTATATCTTAATAAAAATGTCTCATTCTTGCATTCTTTTCAAAGGTTAATGAAGGAGCTACAAAAGGTTTGCTGCAGCATACTAAAAAATCAACCAGTATTGATTACATGTATTCTGGAGGTATGCAAGGGAAGAGAATCACACAATACCCTCTCCAAATGAAGGGGTTTATCCCTGAGCTGGCATGGAATGGAACATTCCCTCGGTGTTTGCTTCCATCATGAAATACCTTCGACACTAGTTCTCTCTTTCTGTCATTTTGAATGCATGCATCAGAGAGGGAGCCTTGGGTGTAAGCTGATTGCCCTGTGGAGCAATCAGAACAACTATGGACAGCCATGGTAGGAGACCTGCTTTCAGTGAGAGCAGCTGGAGCAGAACCAGGGAGCAGAGTCAGTGCTTGTTTGTTTAGAGAGGTTTATTGAGGTATAATTTACATGCCACAAAATTAACCCATTTTGAGGGTACAACTCCCATGATTTTTAGTAAATTTAGGGTTATAAGCATTGCCATCCAGTTTTAGAACATTTCCATCACCCCAAAGATAACTTGTGCTCATTTGCTCTCACTGTCTTTTACTCCCAAACCCAGGCAACTACTAATCTTTTTTTTTGTCTTGCTCGATTTGCCTTTTCTGGACATGTCATATAAATGGAATTATCCAACACGTGGTCTTTGTGGCTGACTTCTTTCACTTAGCATGGCGTGTTTGAGTTTCCTACATCTTACACATGTATCAGTACTCTGTTTGAGTACCTCATTTTGCTTATCCACTCACCATTGAGTGGACATTCGGATTGTTTTAGCATTTTGGCTATTATGAATCATGCTGCTGTGAATGTTCACATGCGAGTCTTTGTGCAGACATATGTTTTCATTTCTCTTGGGTAGGTACCTAAAAGAAGAATTAGGGCCAGGTGTAGCGGCTCACACCTGTAATCCCAGCACTTTGGGAGGCCAAGGTGGGAGGATTGCTTGAGGTCAGGAATTTAAGACCAACCTGGGCAACATTAGCAAAACCCTGTCTCTATAAAAAATTAGCCAGATGTGGTGGCATGTGGCTGTAGTCCCAGCTACTCAGGAGGCTGAGGCAGTAGGATCGCTTGAGCCCAGGAGTTGGAGGCTGCAATGAGCTATCATCGTGCCACTGCACTCCAGCCTGGACAGTGAGTTTCTTTTTTTTTTTTTCTTCCCTCTTTTTTTAAAGGAGTTGCTTACTGGGTCATATGATAAATTTATGTTTAATTTTCTAAGAAATTATCAAACTTTCTAAAGTTTAGAAATGGATGCATCATTTCATATTCCCACTAGCAGTGTATTCAGGTTCCAGTTTCTGTATATCTTTAAAAACAGTTATTGTCTCTTTGATTAAAGGCATTCTAGTGGGTGTGAAGTGTACCTCATTGTAGATTTAATTTTTATTTCCATCATGAGTAATAATGTTGAGTATCTTTTCATGTGATTATTGGCCATTTGTATATTTTCTTTGGTAGAATGTCTATTCAGATCTTTTAAAAATTGGGTTTATCTTATTATTGAGTTTTAAGAGTTCTTTATATATTCTGGATACAAATCCTTTATCAGATATGGCTTGTGAACATTTTCTCCCAGTCAGTGACTTATCTTTTATTTTCTTAATGGTGTCTTTTGAAGGACAGTGCATTTTGAAACATGGATTATAAATTCATAACATGGAAGTAACTTTTTCTCGTGTTAATTATTTTGTTCCATAGCTGAAGTTTGTAGGAGCTTGTGGAACTCCTCCAATGAGTCAGTGGTACAGTTGGCGATAGCATCCCCTCTCTTTAGGTAGTTTTTAATACTGCGGATACCCACACAATGCTAGAGCTCTAGGCAACTCCCAGTTTACCTGCTACCTGTATCTGTTTACTTCAGTTTCCATTTAGGGTATGGCTGTCAAAGGTGACTTCAAGGACATCAGTAAAGCAGAAGTTTTCTTGGATGGTTGGTTCCATCCTGAGGTTAGCCTGAGAGTTTCATCTTCTCAAGACCACCAAGGCCAAAAAATGAGAATGTTCCTTTTCCATCCCCCCCTTTTAAAAACGTGTTTTGTTTTTTTTTTTTTTTAAAAGATTTCCTTTATGATTTAAAAAGGATGACTAGAAACATAGGAAAAAAAGTTGAACACAATAACTACAAAAACCTCAAAGCAGTTGGGCAGGACTTTTAGAAGACGGGGCAGTATTGCATACTGGTTAAAGGCACGGACTCTGCTATTTACAAGATGGGGAGCTCAGGCAGTTGCTCGATCTTTCCATGTCTCCTTCCTCACCTCTAAAATGGGAGTAATATTAGCATCTACCTTGCAAAGTTGTTGTGAGGATTAATGAATTAGAACATATAAAGTGCTTAGAAGCATGTCTGCTGGTAATTACTTGGTGTTAGCTATTATTTTTATTGTTGTTAAATGATAGATAGAGTGCTGTTATACAAAAGCACAGACTTTAACATCAGACACCCTGGGTAGCATCTTGAGTTTAGTTCCCAGCTCCTATTTTACTAGCTGGTGACCCCAGACTAGCTACATTGAAGTGTTGCTGTAATGGGTAAAATGGAATTACACATGCGGCTGTACTTAACAGTATCTGGAAGATAGTAGGTAGTCTGTAGATATTTTTTGTTGTTTGTTTGGTTTTGATAGTAAGGAGGCATGATTGACAATGCAAAAGAATCCTGTAAACCTTCTTCTGCAGGAGAGCACCTCAGAAGTTGGAGGAAGAAGGGAAATCTTGCAGAGAAGTGAGGAGTGTTGGCTCTTGAGGGGAAATTGGTTTTGGACAGATGAAGGGTGGTCAAGGCAGCAGCAGGCCCAGCGCTGATGTTTCAGGAGACACACACATTGGGCTGGTGGGGACCAAGACAAGAGTCTAAAGGTGGGATTCGATCATTGAAAGCCTTGAAGGCCAGACTCCATTCATAAGTGTCTTCAGAGTTCTTTTGAGAACCTCAGTCTGGCCATAAATGGGCAGAATCTTGGAGTCAGAAGCCACTTCCAGGAACACTGCAGGTTTTTTTTTTTTTTGAGACAGAGTCTCACTTTGTTGCCCTGGCTAGAGTGCTGTGGCGTCAGCCTAGCTCACAGCAACCTCAAACTCCTGTGCTCAAGCGATCCTCCTGCCTCAGCCTCCCGAGTAGCTGGGACTACAGGCATGCGCCACCATGCCCGGCTAATTTTTTCTATATATATTTTTAGTTGTCCGGCTAATTTCTTTCTATTTTTAGTAGAGACGGGGGTCTTGCTCTTGCTCAGGCTGCTCTCGAACTCCTGAGCTCAAGCAA
>CAUYSK010127587.1:0-29173 GCA_963575035.1 Avahi laniger
TAGTTGTCCAATTAATTTCTTTCCAATTTTAGTAGAGACGGGGTCTCGCTCTTGCTCAGGCTGGTTTCGAACTCCTGAGCTCAAACAATCCGCCCGCCTCGGCCTCCCAGAGAGCTAGGATTACAGGCGTGAGCCACCGCACCCGGCCACCTCTTTTGTTTATTCTTCCAGGAGGCAGTCACAGAGCCTGCCCTGAGCTAGACCCTGAGAGATGAAATGAAAAGGGCAACCTTGTCCCCGGGGACATCTTGGTTCCCCCAGCAGGTGACAACGCCATAGACAAGTGCTGTGATAGAGTTGCATCCCAGCGTTTTGGGAATACAGAGGGAGGGCTGTTAATTCAGCCTGGGGCAGTGGGCAAGGTTTCAGAGAAAGAAGGGTTGCCTAGTGGTTAGCATTGCTGACGGGTACCCTCTGGAGGTGTGAGGAGAGCCCGGGGAGCTCAGGAGGTGATCAGCAGTGGCTGGCACTTATTAAGTGCTCACCAGCTACCAGGTGCAGTTCCAGGGTTGGGTGAGCTCTGACGCATCTCATCTCACTGCACCCCAGTGAGGCAGGTGTGGTTGCTAACCGTACCATGCAGATGAGGGGACTCAGGCACAGAAGGGATAGTTATGTACCCAAGGCGGGGCCGGGGTTCAGGCCACAGGCAGTGCGCTCCCAACCCCAGGGTTCTCACTGCTGGACCACAGAGCCACATCGTGGGGACCTGCCCTTGACCACCAGGCTTTGGGGCTTGGACTTGAGCCTGGGGGAAGGGGGGGCAGGGAGGGGTTTAAGGAGACAGCACTGTGATCAGGAAGTGTTTTGAAAAGTAGAGTCTCTAGAAGCACAGAGGGCCTTATAGCAGGGGCACTGT
Organism: Avahi laniger; assembly: GCA_963575035.1. Taxonomy (NCBI): domain Eukaryota; kingdom Metazoa; phylum Chordata; class Mammalia; order Primates; family Indriidae; genus Avahi; species Avahi laniger. Next base: position 860 of record CAUYSK010127587.1, read on the forward strand.
CATTTCCCCAAAGGCAGATCACCCTCAGGACATCATCTTGCCCCTGTGTGGTTAGACCTTCAGTGGGATTGGTTGAAAATAGAGATGATTCCAACCCACACAGTGAATGTCATCCTATTTGTGGGGAAGTGGGGGCAGCTTGTCAGTTACTCGCATACCCTGTAGACCCTGTTGTGTAATGGAGCCTGGCACTTGCCCAGCTGGGTGACCTTGGGCAAGTCACTTCACCTCTCTGCATCTTAGTCTTCATCTGTCAGACTGGGATAACAATGGTGCCACCCTATGAGGTGGTCAGGAGAGTTCATGAGATCACACACGTAAAGTTCTTAGAGCAAGTTCCCAGCAACTTGGCGAGTGTTCAAAATGATAAATGTTAGGTAGTAGTAGTGTTAATGTGTCATTGCTGTTGCTCTTACTGCACCCCAGTCTTGAGGGCCATCCCTAGGATGTGGCTGCACAGTCGGCAGCATCCAGGACCAGCATGCTTTGGTCTCCAAAGCTAAGTCTCTTGGCATATTGTTACACAGAGCATCTGGGTTCTCTGTGTCCCACGAAAGGGCTGAGGGTTGGTTACATCTGCCCTCGACACACACACTCACACACACACCCAGGCAGGCTGCTGGTTCTCTGGCCTCAAAGGCCAGGGGCAGCCTGGGCTGGAGACCCTCATGGCTGGCGATTCTCCCCTCCCACAGGACCGGGTGGCCCTGCTGGAGCGGGTGGCCCAGGAGCACGAGCAGTACCAGGCAAGCGTGGACGAGTTCCAGCTGTGGCTGAAGGCCGTGGTGGAGAAGGTGAACGGCTGCCTGGGGCGGAACTGCAAGCTGCCCACCCCGCACCGCCTCTCCGCGCTGCAGGTAACCGCGGCCGTGCATAGACGGGAGGGATCCAGGTGTCTGCTGAGGGGGTGCTCATATGCTGGGTTCTATGCCATAGTTTTTTTAATAGGACACTGCTGGGTGCCCGGGAGATACAGACACCCACGGCACACAGACCCCTGTAAGAAGTGCGGAATCTGTACAAAGTGCTTGGGGCCTGGGCTCCTGTATGGAAATCTCGGAGCCAGTAGGGCATTTGGAGACCCAGGACAGCAGCCTAGGCCAGGGGGTCTACAATGGGGGGCGTTTGGCAATGTCTAGAGACATTTTTGTTGGCCACAACTGGGTGCTACCACTGGCCTCTAGTGGGTGGAGACCGGGGGTGCTGCTAAACACCCTGCAGTGCTCAGCACAGCCCCCCACAACGAGGAATCATCCAGCCCCAAAGTCAGTAGTGCCAAGGGGGAGAAGCCTGGTGTGGCATCGGCCTGCAGGGGAGGCGGGGTCTACTCTGGCCTTTCTCACTTGGCCTGACCAGCCGGAGTCCCTCTGTTTAGTGAGTGGATAGATCATCGCCAGTAATTCAAGGACCACTTTGTAATTTTTTACACGACAATGCAGCACCTGTACTATTCCTTTGATATTTGTATTTAAATTGGCTAGCGTTTTAAAAAACTGGTGATCATTTGAGAAAGAAAACGTATATCACTGTCATAGATGGAAAAGCCAGCACCGTTCATCCATTTGCAATCAGGAGGTAATTAATAGATAATTGTATTTATTTATAGAAATACATGCAATGAAACCAAATGGAGCCATTAGGTCCTACCTGACTCCACAGTGTTGCGGGCTGAAGGCTCCGAGCCTGAGGCTGCTTCTCTCTTTGTTAAAAAGGAAGATTAACAAATGTCAGGAAGTGTTACAGAAAGAGAAGCACCCAGCAGGGACTTTCTCCTTGACTTAGTCCAGCGAAGTGAGGAAGACCTGGGGAAGGAACAAGTTCCGTGTTGCAAGCCCCCCTTCCTAGGTCTCCCTTCCAGACCTCCCTTGGGAAGGCCCCTCTGGCTCTAACCCCGGGTCTAGGAACAAGCGATCTGCTCGGCATTCCCAGGTTTGCCTGGGAAATGCAGTGGATGTTTCTGCCCTTCCGCGCCCTTCTCTGTTCAGGACATCGCCAAAGAGTTCCCCAGGGGTGCGGCGTCTCTGGGGCGGCTGGAGGAGCAGGCTGTGGGGGTCATTCAGAACACCTCCCCTCTGGGCGCGGAGAAGATCACCGGGGAACTGGAGGAGATGAGGACAGTTCTGCAGAAGCTGCGCGTCCTCGGGGAGGAGGAGGAGGAGCGGCTGCGGGGCCTGCTGGAGTCCAGGGGCGCCTGTGAGCAGCAGATCCGGCGGCTAGAGGCCGCGCTGGGCGAGTTCAAGGAGGGCCTGCGGAGGCTGGCCCAGGAGGACCCGGAGCCCACGGCGAAGGCAGGGACCGAGGACGAGCTGGTGGCCCGCTGGAGGCTCTACTCGGTGAGCAGTGATGGGCCAAGCTATGGAGCAGGCCAGGTGCTCTCTGCACCCCGGGGTGCTGCCACTCGGAATCCTCTACGTGGTGGGAGATGCCAGACTCACTCTGGCTGTCCCGGGGTTTCTAAGTTCCCTGAAGGGTCATAGACAAGGTGGGTGTTTATTCCCATTTTCTGGGTGAGGAAACTGAGGCCTGGAGAGATTTCTTTCCCCCAACATCCCCAGGGCCACACAGTGAGTTGGTGAGTAAATAAGAGCAGGGGAGAACTGGGCAGCCAGGTTTGGGCCTCGAAGCCGCTCCCTTGCCCAGTGGTGGGATGCGGAAGGGGTGGGGAATGTTATGTCCGAAGGGGAAGCTCTTAGTGTGAGATGATGAGGACCAAACACGATGGGGGCTCTGGGGGCCAAGCAGCGGGCAGTGGAGGGCAGGGCGGGCTCCAGACCCGGACACGAAGTCCAGTCGGAGGACACCTGCCCTTCCCTGCCCCGTGGGAGGGAACAGGCCAAAGTCGCACAGCTAGGAAGAGGTAGAGGTGGGTTTCCGGGCCAGCTCTGTGTGGTGCCAAAGCAATGCACTCGCCACTACCCGCCCTGCCTCCCTCGGAGCAGGAGCCCAGCAAGCGGCCGACAGTCCTGCCGGTCAAGGTCAAACTCCGAACTTCCCAGGACAGCAGGGAAAGGCTGCTTCACACAGTGAAGGGAAGCAGTTTGGGAATAGTCAGTGCAAATGTCTTCCATCCTGCCAAGAATGATAATGGGGTTCTCAGGGCACCTTTAGAGGCAAGCAAAGGCCCAGCTCTGACATCAGGTCTACCGTTAGGGACTTTGCGACCACCAGAAAACTCTTAGCCTGAGTGTCCTTGTGAATAACACGGGGACGGGGCGGAGACTCACCTCCCGGGATTGTTGCGAGGTTTAAGTGCATGGGACACCCAGAGCCCTGAGCATTAGGGGTCACTGCTCCCTGGCAGTCATTTGCATTATTAGGCGCTGACAATGCTGGGAGTTCGGTGGCAACAAAGAGCAAAAGTGTAGCTCAGTGAGAGCAAAGGCGCCAGGTCACCCGGGGTGGGAGGCAGGGGAACAAGGGCTGGGCTCGAGGGTGCGGCCCCCACTCCCTGCCCTTGGGGACACTTTTCTCCCAGCCTGGCCCACCCCCGCTGGCCACACTCCCCGCACTGCACACACGCCCCTCCCACTGAGGACCCTCACCCTGCTGTGCCGCAGGCGACGCGGGCGGCGCTGGCCTCCGAGGAGCCCCGGGTGGACTGGCTGCAGGCCCAGCTGAAGGAGGTCATCGGCTTCCCCCACGACCTGCAGCTGCTCTCCGACAGCATCGTTGCTGCCATCCAGGAGTATCAGAGGTATGTGGGAAGGCAGAGGGCGGGCGGGACCAGTGTGGAGTCTCCATAACTTACCTTCCGGGCTGTGGTTCCCTGGCCGTGAAGCTGGGCTGTCAGTCAGTTTGAGGACAGTCTTGTTGCAGGGCACTTTTATCCGGAGGGCACAGACCTTTGAGATCCCAGCTCAACGTGAGGTGCAGGTATCGGAATCTGCCACTGCTGGTGGGTTCTTATGCCGAGAGGCTGCCCCAGCCCTAGCTCAGCTGTGCAGCTATTTCTTCCAGACCGGCAAATGCCTTCAGGGTCAAGGTAGTAGCTTTGGATGTTAGACTCACACTTCTGTTATTTATTTATTTAAAAAATTTGATAAAGCATTTTTGTTTGTTTGTTCTCAATGAGAGGGCCAGTCTGAATTAACTAGTCTTCCATTACTGGAAGAAGTCTTCATCTGTTATCTAACACTTTCAGTGACTATGAGAAGAGCTTTGTGGTGCCCATTTTACAGGTGAGAAAACTGAGGCTTACTGACATTAAGCCAGTTAAGGTCACACAGCTGATCTGACTCCTAACTCCCAGCTCCTTACACTTGCTTCAGATCAGAGGACTGTCACGTGTCTGATTTATCTAAGCACTTATAGGTCCCAGGGAGCCCCAGTGTCTGTCCTTAGGAAGACACTTTTCACACCAATATTAACCACAGTCACTTTCATCTATATCCTGAGTCTGTTCCTGCACACACCCCTAGCAGCCTGGGGGATAGGAGAGAGCCCACCTGGGAGCAGTGCACGCTGGGCCCCTGGGTCCGACGGAGGCCTTGATCCTGGCCTGAGCCCGCTCTCTCTTTGTCGGTTTCCCCCCTCCACGGTCCTCGCAGCTTGAAGAGCAAGAGCACTAGGCTGCGCAACGCCGCGGAGACACAGCTGTGGCAGCGTTTCCAGCGGCCTCTGCAGGGTCTGCAGGTGTGGAAGGCCCTGGCCCAGCGGCTCCTGGAGGTCACCGCCAGCCTGCCCGACCTGCCTTCCCTCCACACCTTCCTGCCCCAGATCGAGGTAACCGGGCTCCCGCCGGGAGGGCCGCCGGCCGGGCACAGCACTTCAGCTGCTCTCCCAGGGAAAGCTGTGTTCCTGGCTCCTCCACGTATCTGGGGGGAGCTGATCGCACAGGTGTCGGTGCTTGTCTGTTATCAGTGACCACGGTCGTCCTCGGTTCCTGGGTAGAAGGTGAAGCCTGCCGCTTGGTGTGACCCCACACAGATTCTCCTCCACCTGCAAGCATCTCCCCTTCCCTAGGGACCCCCTATGGGCAGTCCTCTGGGAAGCACCCTAGTTCTGGAGAGAGCAGCGTGTCAGGCCGTTACCTTTACTATGGCCATGAGTGACCAGAAACCTGACAGCGGTGGCTTCAAGCACAGAGACGTTCAGGCAGCCTGGGGCTGACTTGACAGCTCAGCAGTGTCACCAGGCCCAGGCCCTGTGTAGCTCCAAGCCAGGTCTCCCTTCATGGCCCCAGGATGGCTGCCACCACTCCACACACACAGCACCCCATGAACAACATACAGCACGCAAGGGCTCTCTCCATGCCCACTTCCACCTTTGAGCAGGGAGGCAAACCCCCCGGAGCCCCGGCACACGCCCCTTACGTCTCACTGGTCAGTCGAGGTCATGTGACCACCCCGGACCAAGCGCCAGCTGAGGATGATGGAATTGCACCATGGGCTCGGACCGATTACATTCATAGCCCTGGCGCGGGGCGCCTGGCTGCCCAAACAGAGTCCTGGCTGTTTGGTGTGGGAAAAAGAACGGTTGTGCGACGAGCAGCTGACAGCGACTGCCACAATGCCTGCCACCACGGTGGCTCCCACAGGCCTGTACATACTGCCTGTGGTTCCATAAAAGGCTTTTGTGTCTAGAGTTTCTTAGACACCACAGTGGAAAGAGACACAGAAGTGTGTCAGGTGTGAGCCCCCATTCTATATTAATTTTCATTCTGATTATAAAAGGATTGGAGCATGTAGAGACGTAGGAAGAAGAAAACAAAAAGCTTCCGTAGTACTCCGAGCCAGGGACCACTGCTGACATGTCAGGGCACTTCCCCCACACTTTGTCCTGCGTGGTATTACCGGGGGAACCAGTGACCGGTTGGCGCCCGTGCCTCCTGCGCACGCTGTTCCACCAGAGACCGGGGCCTGCGTCAGTGCATCTACCCTGTGATTTTCCATCTGGGGCTCGCGTTGGAATAAGAGTTTGTTTGCTGTCTCCGTGGTTGTTAGGCTACAGGGCGCAGCCTTTCTTCCCAAGGGTCTAGTGGCTTCTTCCCCTCCATGCTCCAAAGCATGATGATCCATGTTTTCGAAGTACTCAGGGCTCCCCAAAGTGAATTTCATGTGTGCGACAAACCTCAATTTTAGGTGAGAAAATCCCAAATCTACCTTTTACATCTGATGAAATCCATCTAGACATTTCCATGAGATATGATCACCAATAAAAGATTTAACGAATTAACTGCAATTTCTGTGCATCGGGGATCATGTTATATAGTTGTGTATTCTTATATTTTCACTCCACATATTTGAGCTTTTTCTCAGCATAGTTTAAAATCATTCAAATACAAGTGGTAATTTCAGTGGCTGCATAACGTTCCAGTTTGGACTATGCCAGAATTTAAGGTATCCGCAATTAGAGATTTAGGTCGTTTCTCATTTTTCACTGTTGTAATTAATATACACTGGATATCTATGTAGACACATTTTAATTTCCATTTCTACCATTATCTTCCTCATTTTGCGGACGGGGGATGGGGGCCAGGGAGCCTATTTTACAAAAGAGGAAACTGAGGCTCAGAAGTGCCCAAGGCCTCCCAGCCAGTACATAATCCCAACACACCATTGCAACTTCCCAGCCTAAATGCTTGACTCCCATGGTATCGTGTCTGCGCTTGGTGAAAAGGGGGTGGAGGGGAGAGGCCTGACCTCTGTGTGGCTGGCCACAAGCCAGATGCCTGGACGTGCAGGTCACGCCAGTACAGCTGTGGCAGCCGTGGTGGTTACACGGCCTCCTCCAAGACAGGATTTGATTTCCCCAACCGGGAGTGTCCACCGCTGCCTTGATCTCCCACAGCACTAGGTCAGACATTGCTTAGGAAAATGACCGCTCTCTTTGTTGGATCCAAGTTACTTACCTGGGACCTCTGTTCGCCCTCTCCCAGCCCCACGCCCACCTAAGCGTCTTAAGTCTGAGAGTGGGTTCTCAGCAACATCATCCGGTATAAAACAGAAGGACTCTTGCCAGCTGAAGACAAAACCTCTGGCTTCCAGAAGCCCAGACCCTTGGTTGGAGAAGCAAGAGATGCTTACCTAAGACAGCTGGAGAGCCCAGGCTTGGCTCAAGCTGTAAGAGTTGCAGGGTTTGGGGCAAACAGGGTGAGCGTAGACTGGGATTGTAGTCAGGACAGGCTTCCTGGAGGAGGTGGGGCCTGGGCAGTGCAGAGTTCAAGCTGTGTGGGAGCCAGCTGCCATTATATGAGGTTTCTGAGTCCCCTTAGGTCCCTTCTTTGCCAGACAAACTCCCACACGTCACCACCGTCAGCACTCTGTCGAGGAGTCGCCTCCTCTGGGAAGCCTTCCCGGATCCCCTCTCATTGTGCTCCCATAGGCCCACAGTCCCCTTCAGAATGTCCAAAACACTGCTGGGGTTCCCACTGCTGTTGGTGATGGGGGGTCACTGATAGAGGATCAAGCTGGTTAGGTCTGGATCTGTCTGCAATGTGGAGGGTCGATTCTGGGAGGCCGCCTGCGAGGCAGCAGGCAGTCGGGAGCTGCGTGGGGCAGGTGGGTGAGACTGAGGGTGTGTCACAGCCATGGAAGTGGCGGTGCAGACGAGTCAGGTTTCCGAGACGTGTAGGAGGCAGAGACTCAGGCTCGAGTATCCAGATGGATGTGGGGGGTGAGAGAGGAACCGAAGTTGGCTTTGAAATTCAGGATCTCCCAACGCATTCCTGCCAGCTCGTATTTCTACCTGTGTTTGCTGCTTCCTCAGACACCAGCACGAAGGCGCAGCTTCCTGAGAAGCTGCAGCCAGAACAGGTGTGCCGCTGGCCCCGTTCCGAGCTTTGTCCTGCTGGTTGGCTGTGCTCTGTGGTCACTGGAGGCCTTGTCTCCGCAGGCGGCCCTGGCGGAAAGCTCCCGCCTGAAGGAGCAGCTGACGATGCTGAAGCTGAAGACAGATCTGCTGGTCAGCATCTTCGGCCAGGACAGAGCCACAGCTCTCCTGGAGCAGGTGGCAGGTTCCGTGAGGGACAGAGACCTGCTGCATAACAGCCTTCTGCAGAGGAAAAGTAAACTGCAGGTGAGCATCGCAGGCGTCTGCTCAGGACTTGAGCCTGCCCGCAGGTCTGGGGCCCCTTCTCCGGGCAGGCGGCACCCTGTGCTCTGATCTCAGCCCCACCCCTTGCCTCTGGCTCCTTGTGTGTGAACTGGGTCGGATGCCCTCATGATCCCTTCACCTGGTTCTTTGGCCACCTGTCTGCCTCCCAAGCCTGCCCCAAGCCCCCTCTCTGCACTGCGGTCAAACTGCATCAGGCCGGCCTTCTGCCGAGAGCCGGGGGAGAGTCGAATAAGAAAATGCAGATAAAAGCACTTGTAAACTTCCCGCCGCCAGAGAGCTGGAAGCTAGCTTTAGCAGTGACACATCGCTAAATGACCACACGAGGTCAAAGACGTGGCATGACATGTGTGGGCAGCTTATTGTTTTATGTAACAAATGTCTGCTGAGCATCCAACGATGGTGACAATAATAGCTGCGATCTGTGGGGCACTGCCTATGAGCCAGCTTTGGATCCTTGGTCTTATCCAATCCAAGTAAGAACACTAGGAGGGAGGTGCTTTTACCCGTGAGCAAACTAAGGCAAGATGGTCAAGTGAGAGGCTCATGATCTGTGGGTGGCCAAGCGAGGACTCAGCCCATGAGCTCAGCTCCCGGGTGCTGTTGCCACCATCAGCAGGACCTGGTGCGGTTCTGGGAAGCCAAGATCTTTGCCCTCAAATGCTCGCAGCCTGGTGGTGAAGACATATAAATAGGCAACTACCAGCAGGCACCAAAGTGCTGTTCTAGAGCAAGGATTTGAGAACTGTTTCATAAAGGGCCAGAGGGTGAAGGTTTTGGTGTTTGCAGGGCAGGCGGTCTCTGCTGCAGCTACTCACCTCTGCCACTGTGGCGTGAAAGCAGCTGTACATGAATGGGCGTGGCTGCGTCCCAGTAAACCTTTATTCACAAAAACAGGCCCCTGGTGGGATTTGGTTGGTGGGCAGGGGGATGTAGCTTGCCAGTCCCCATTCTAGATGTGGTCTAAGCGTTACGGGAGGACACTATGGTGGCCCTAAGGAAAGGCAGCCAACCCCATCAGGTTCCACTAAGGCTACCTGGCATTGGTGGTGCCTGAGCGAGTATGAGCTGGCTGAGACCAAGAGCAGTCTGGCTGCAAGGGTCCGGTCTTACAGCAAGGTGCCCATGAGGAAAGCTTTTAACGTGCTTGTTGCCCGGTCTGTGTCTCTGCAGAGCTTGCTCGCTCAGCACAAAGACTTTGGAGCTGCTTTTGAGCCCCTGCAGAGAAAGCTCTTGGACCTCCAAGTCAGGGTTCATGCTGAGAATGGGCCGCAGCGGGACCTTCCTGGAAAACAGGCCCAGCTCTCGAGGTTGCAGGTAAGGGGTCTGTGGGGCCCAAGTCTCCCCTACCCAGGTACTCAGCTGCACCTAAGAGCAGCCCCCTTCCTTTAGCAGTAACCAGCAAAGCAGCAGCTGGCTTGAGCCAGAGGTTGAGACCCTTCCTTGAGATCTGACCTTTTGTCTCAACAGAATCTTTGCTCATGTATCCGATGGTTCCTGGCCTCCAATTACTGATTCTCAAGCCTAGCAAAACAAAAAGCTTTTTGTTTACTCCTCAGTTTCAGAGTCTAACACTGGTGTTAGTTTTTAAAACTGCTTTGCTATAAAGTATTCCTAATGAGTCCAGAGAGTTTCAGTTAAACAAACCAATTTGGGGATTAATTTCAAAAACACGTGTGGACTGTCAGGCTGGATAAGGGGCTTGCAGGTTTTTAAAATGCTTGTGATGCACATCTATCTTTTTAAAACTCAAGCATGGCTCACACATAAATTGAGTGACATGAAAGATGGTGAATTTGGGGCAACTAAAATCAGGATGTGCTTCCTCGTAACAAGAGGTAACCATCAAGGACAAGTCCAGATGTGAGTAGTTTGTCCCTGAGATGCCCTCTGGTCTGCAGCAGGGTTTATTTTCATGGTGTCCCAGGATATTTTTGTCTGATTTTTAAAATCTCTCCAGCCCTGAGAGTGGGCCCATCAGACCAGCCATATGCATGGTGTGGCCACAGGTGTGGGGGAGCCCTGCCTCCTGGGGCAGTCTCCCCCACCCCAGGCTCTCCCACCCAGAGCCCCACCCTGATCAGCCCACCCATTCCTTTCTCCTCTGCAGGGGCTGCAGGAAGAGGGGCTGGACCTGGGGGCGCAGATGGAGGCTCTGAAGCCTCTCGCCCAAGGGAATCCCAACCACCAGCACAGAATGGACCAGCTCTCCTCCGACTACCAGGCCCTGCAGAGGGCTCTGGAGGTGAGGGGCCGCAGAAGGGCTCGTGCTGCGGCAGAGACCAGGCCCCTGGGATCCTACGCGCCTAGGGGCTTTCTCCCTCTTTCCTTCCTTCATTCCACCCAACCTTTTTTTTTATCCTTTCTCCTTTTTTTCCTTCCCTTCCTCCTCCATGCAACAGACTATTATTGAGCACCTCCTGTATGCCAAGCAGTGTTCTAGGCCCGAGGGTGGAGGTAATGTGAGCAAGACAGCCAAGGCCCCTGCTCTGCTGGAGGTTATGTTCTAGGTGGGGAGATGGACAATTAATCAGCAAACAAGTGAACGCACGATTCCATGTTGTGATAAGGGCTGTGAGGCAAAAAAATAGAGCAGGCTGCTGTGATCCTCACAGCGCCCGGGAGGCCCCAGCGCTCTGCAGCATGTTTGAGTCGCGGAGGCCGCGGAGCTTCGTCTGCAGTGCCCCCTAGTGGCTGCCCGAGATCTTCCTGGCATTGACAAGACTGAGTCTCCCCCAGCGATGGGAATGGAACTCCAGGCACCTTCAGAACTGGCGGGAGGATAAGCTGGAATGCAGACGCAGGCCTGGCTCTGACACTGATTCAGGTGGAGTCCTGGTTCTGCCTTTGCAACAAGCCCTGAGGAGAGCAGAGCTGGTCTCTGGCAGTCACACCGCGAGAAAACCCAGTGCTGGGCAGTGTCTCCATTCCGATCCCGTGTGCCCTATTTTAATAACAAATATTCCCAACAGCCTCTTTACGATTTTGAAATTCATAGATATTGTAAGTTACCCACACAGGAAATAGAAAAGAGAAATAAAAGAAAAGGAATTATGATAAAATAGTGTCCTTCAGGACGTAGGTACTCCCAGATGGCCACACTCAAAGACGTAGGAGGAGGTCAGAACACGCCCCTCTAGTCCAAGACTAGCCTCCCCTTGGTTTACATAATGGTTGCATTCCTGGAGAAGTCAAACATTTTTGTTAAAATTGCAAAAACCTCTTTGTGTTTGTGTGTTAACTAGAGTGAGAGTCTAAGCTCAGGTTGTGATGAACAAGGTTTTTGTTTTTGTTTTTAACCGCCGTGGATGTCGGTAGGACATTGGAACATCCTGTGGGGTCTGTGCATTTGCATTCTGCATTGCTGGACTGTCCTCCCCAGGATGGGATGGCGGCACCCAGGCCTCTCACTGTATCCGCTGGCATCACCCTCACCCCCTCATTACTGCAGCAACCAAAACTCCCCCCACGAGTTTCCAGGAAACAGGCACCACCTGTAGAGATCCACTGATCTAAGCTATGATAAGGACTCTTTGAATTTGTTTAATTCCAGTTAATAAATTAGTAGCTAATGGTCTCAAGGTTGAGGCAGGGGGAGTGGAGAAATAGAAAACACTGTCTGCACCCTTCGGGAACCCACAGAAACCACAGAAGCAGCAAAAGTCAGCTTTGCCTACATGCAAATAAATGACGAGCTAGATTAATCACTATAAGAAGCAGCATTCACTGAGCATAGCTGGTGGTTGCAAGACGGTGTTCCCATTCTGTCGTACTTCTTTATTTACGGTTTACATGCTTCTTTAAAAAGAAATTGCCCTTCTTTGATTATTCTGGTACTCAGTGCTTAAGTCTAATAAATCCTAATACATGAAGTGATCTCTGCGTCCCTCTGGGGGCGGGATCCCATACTGGAGATCACAGCTCTGTGCGGTGGGGAGCCTTTGAAGGCACTTGCTCTGATGTTGGTGCACAGGGGCTGGGAGAGCTCAGAGAAGTGGAGTTTTAGATAAGTTCTCAGGCCTTTGTAAGATCTGTCGAGGACAGATGCAGCAGCGTCCCCAGCACGGGGACATCCCTGGCACACAGTGGTCTCAGCCAGTGTTGTGGGATGCAGGAGGCAGGGCCTGCAGTGGCCAGAGAGTCATGAAGACCTCATCCAGGACACACAGCAGGATGGGACCGTGGCCTGGGGTCTGACTAGGTGGGGGTGGGCTGAGGAGGGGCCCAGGCTGGGTGGCCAGGAGGATGGAGAATGGCTACCCCCCCCCCGCCGGGCTCAGTGCCCACCCTTCCTGGAGACAGAGAAGAGCAAGGTCCCTGCCTCAGAGAGCTGAGCAACATGTTGGCCCAGGAAAGGAGAAAAAACTGATAGACTGTCTTGACAAACTTTTTATTAAAACATAACCATATACAGGAAAATGAATATCTAAGTGTACAGCTTGATAAATGTTTAAAAAATTAAATGCATCTGTATTGCCAGCACCCAGATAAAACCCAAAATACTATGAGCCTCCCAGCGCCCGGGTGCCCCTGGGGCACTGCCAGGCCCACCATTACCGACCCTTAAGGGTCACCCTGACCCCAGGCTTGTCACAGCGTAGAGTCTGCCTCATTTCATCCTCCACTTAAATTGGATCAGACAGAATGTTTTCTTTTGTGTGTAAGTAAATTCATCTGTAATATTGCATGTGGTTATGGCCTGATCCTTCTTGCTGCTGTAAAATGTTTCATCGTATGAATCTACCACCACGTATTATTCACTCCACTCTTGATGGGCATGTGGGTAGTTTCCAGCTTGGGGTATCACAAGTAACATCACGTGGGTGCCCTTTGGTGAGGATAGGTTCCCATTTCCGTGGGGTGTACGCCCAGGAGTGGAATGGCTGTGTCCCGAGGTACATCGTGTTCAGCTGTAGTAGATACCGACCAGAGGTTTCTGTAAGGAATTGTGCAATTTACATCGGTGGTGGACAAGAGGTTTCCCCCACCCTCACCTAGACTTGGTAGTTTCCATGAAAGTAAAACAGGCTCAAAAGGCATTTTAAACCGGAGTTGATCTTCCGGGGCTGAATTCCTTGTGCCGTGTAGAAGGCAGGACCAGCCTCTTGCACTGCTGCGGGGTGGGGACCCTTGGAGGTCTGGGCAAGTCTGGGGGTCCTTCAGGGTGGGGGCGGTGCCCAGGGTCTCTTCTCTGGCCAGCACTCAGGGCGCCCTGGGCCCCCGGGCTGTGCTGCAGGACCTCGAGGACAGGTGTCAGCAGGGCGTGCGGGAGCACTGTACCTTCAGCCACCAGCTGCTGGAGCTGCGGCAGTGGATTGCTGCGGTCACGCAGAAGCTGGAGTCACACCGGCGGGACACTGGCCCCTGGGACGTCGAGTCCCGAGAGGTGGAGGTGGAGGTAAAGTGGTGATTTCCTCACCTGCATCCCCCAAAAGCAGCCTCGACAGGCCAACACTTCCACGCTGGGGGGCAGGAGGTGGGCGGCGCGCAGAGACCTTCCCCAGCCCAAGACCTCACTGCGTGTCTGTGTGTGCTGTAGAGGCTGGTGGCGGACTTCCCGGAGAAGGAGGCCCAGCTGCCCCTCATCGAAGCGCACGGCCGGCTGGTGATGGAGAAGTCTTCCCCGGAGGGGGCTGCCGTGGTGCAGGAGGAGCTCAGGGAGCTGGCGGAGTCATGGCGAGCCCTGCGGCTGCTGGAGGAAAGGCTGCTGAGGTGAGAGCGCCTCCGGCTCTGAGCCCTGTCCCGGACAACGCCCCTCCCCGCCCGGGAGTGCTCAAGGGTGCTCGTGGAGAAGGCAGGGGCTCTGCTGTGTGCCCAGCGTGGCGCCAGGTGCCTGGGTCTTCTCCATGCTTTGCCCAATTGGTGATTCTCTCAGGGGCAAGAAAGGCCAGGAACTGTCCCTGGATTGGGAGTTTCCCTCCAGCCTATTCTGGCTTCAGTCTCAGTTTCCCCATCTGTATCAATGGGCGTCCGCACCTCCATGACAGGGTAATGTGAGTTTAAAGTCAGAAACTAGACTTGACCATGCCTTGGGAACACCGACAAAACTGAAGCAGGACCCTGACTCGCCACCTCTGATCCCCCAATTCTATTCTCCCATGTCCTGGTGGGTCCTCGTCACATCACCGCACTGATGGGGCTGAGTTTGTTTTCTCAGCCTCATCAGAAACTGGCAGCTGCAGAGGACAGAAGTGGATTCGGGGAAGAAAATGGTTTTCACCAACAACATCCCAAAGTCTGGGTTTCTCATCAACCCTACAGATCCTATTCCCAGGCATCGTCGCCGGGTGAGTCTTCCCAGTGGGCCTGCAGGAGGAGGGGCAGGTCCCAGGTCAAGTGGGGGTGGGGGTCCCCAGCACAGCCCCTCCCTGCCCAGGGCCACATGCTCAGCTCCAAGGACTGGCACATCCTGCCTCACTCAAGCCTGCCCCTGCCGTGGCCCAGGGAGCACTTGCCCACTGCGCGGAGGGCCTCAGAGATCCCAGACTGCAGAGCCAGGCCACCGGGAAGGGACGTGGACGTCCCTTGGCCAGACAGGTGCTCGCCTCTCTGAACCACTAGCAGCAGCCACTACAGGGAGGAGGGCGCCAGGGCTGACAACTTCCTGCTGGCCCCAGGTTGGAAACTGAAATCTTACAAGATGGGCGTATTTTTGTGCCGTAGCTATATTTTGTAAAAAAAACTAACAACATTGTATCATCCATCACTTCCCCCTGCTGCCTTTTAAAAAATGGAACCACATTGAAAAGACAGTTATTCCTTGTCCTTCAAAAACAATGTGTCAAATTATTCTTTCTCCCATTCATTCTTTCACTCACTCATCCCAAACACGTGTATTGAGTGTTTGTTCCTTCCAAGGACTGTGCTCAGAGCTTGGGTACAGCTGTGAATGACACTTCCTGCCCTCAAAGAATTTAGACTCCAGCTCCGAGCTTTTCAGACTGCGATGTGCACCTGACCTTATGTTAGAATGCACATTGTGAATCAGAAGGTCTGGGGGGGCCCAAGACTGGTTCTGTGTTTCTCACAAGCTCCCAGGACACGCCCATGCTGCTGGGCCCAGGAGCAAGAGAGGGGGATCCACAGGCAGTTAAATAAGAGTTTACACGAAGCCTCGTGCAGGGGGGCCGGACGTTAGGGGAGCCTGCAGCGAGTGGTGGTGACATGAAATGTCAGCTGAATCCTCGAGGCAGAGTGGGAGCGCAGGAGAGACGGGGGAGGCGTGTCCAGGCGGAGGGGACGGTGTGTGCACAGACCCACAGGGTGAGCGGGCACCAGCTTGAGGGGCTGGGACACGGCATCTGCTAGCTCAGAGAACAGCGAAGGCAGCAGCACGGTGGGAGAAAGCAAAGCCTGAGGCTCTGGGGCCACACTGGGGAGATGTGAGAAGCCACGAAAGTGTATTAGCAAGGACTTAGTTAAACAGATTTGCACTTTAAACAGATCACTCTGGCCATGGAGCCCAGAGGGGAACACGTGTGGTAGAAGGGTGACCACTGTATTTTCTACCAGGGGACAAGGGAGCAGAAAGTGAGCCATGCTCTTAGCCCCTAAATGTGGGCACTTTGAGGAGAGATTCACCTCTCCTCCCCCAGCCTCTCTCGTCACCTTTTGGGCACCCTGTCCTCGTCCCTTCCCCCTGCTTCAGGTGGAATCCCCAGGACACACGGCCAGTGGGTTTTTCCACCTCTGATGCTTTGGCCACGTGCCCTCCTATAGGCAAACCTGCTCCAGGAGGACGAAGCCAGCCATGAAGACTTCGCCCGGCTCCTGAGGAACTTTGAGCAGTGGTTGCAGGTGGAAAATTCCAAGCTGGTCAGAATCATCGCAATGAGAACTGCCACAGCCAGGGACTTGAGGACCAGAGAAACGAAGCTGCAGGTTTGTTCCCAAGGAAAGGTCTCTTGCCTGCAGGGTTTGTACCTGCAGATATGTCTGCCACCAAGAGTTCTTCAGAAAAAAGGAGCACAGACATAGTTCATGATCTGTTCTCCCTTGTTTGTAAATAATGGTTTTTAAACTTTTTAGGTTCAAAGATTTTAAAAGAACTTTTCCTGGCATTTATCCATCCCTTCAGCCCACTTCCGTATTTCCCTACATGCAAACTATCACCACTAATGGCTTGACTCCTGTATCAGTTAGCTATTGCTATGTAACAAACCACCCCAATAGTTTGTGGCTTAAAACAGCAACTATTTGTTTAACTCATGATTCTGAAGCTTGGCAGGTTAGGCTGAGCTCGGCTGGGCGCTGCTTCTGGGTTTGGCTGGTCTCCATCATCTGTCTGCTGTCAGTGGCAGGTCAGCAGGGCAGCGCTGCTTCTGGCTGTTGGAGATGAGAATGACGTGGACCACACATCTCTTGCTACCCTGTGGGACAGCCTGGACTTCGCATAGCAAAGGCAGGGTCTGAGCAGCTGGGAGCAGGCAAGGCTTTTTGAGGCCTAGGCTAGGAAAGAGCATAGCATTAATGCCCCTGCATTCCGAGGGACAAAACCAGCCCAGATTCAGGGGGAGGGAAAATAGGCTCTACCTCTTGATGGCGGGGGGTGCTGGAAAGTCACTTTGCAAAGAACTTGCATGTGGCCAAGGGAAGGGGGACGGGGAAGTCATGGCCATTTTTGCAATCAAGCTACCATTTCTCTTCTTTCTTCATCACTGCCACGTCTAATTAGTCACCGAATCCTCCTCGATTCCACCTCCTGGACATTTTTTGTTTCAGTCCCTTTCACTACCATTGTCTTACTTTAGGCACTTAATGTTTTTGACTTTGCGGCAATATCCTCCCAGCTGGTCTCCCTTCTTCCCTTTGGGCCCAACTTCTAGGTCGTGGCTGATTCTGCAGCCAGACTGACCCTTCAGAGTCACAGATATGACCTTGTCTTCCGCCTAATGAAAATTGTTAGTGTAGACTTTAAACCTCCAAGTTTATCACACAAGGCTTTCTCACCCAGGCCCTAGCCTACCTCTCTTTTTCCTTCTTTTTCTGATTTTTTGCTATGATAGGTTAGAGTTTGGATTTCTTTTTATTTATCCTGCTTGGGATTCATTTGAACTCCTGCATCTGTGGTCTAGGGTCTTTCTGGAAAATTCATCAATATTATCTCTTAAAATATTGCCTCCCCTCCTTATGTGATGTCATTTAAATATGTTATTCCTTCTCACTATGTGCATTATGTCTCTTACCCTCTCTTGTATACTTTTCATCCTTTTGTCTTTTTGTGTTGCATTCTGGATGGTTTTTTCTGACCCATCTTCCAGTTTACTAATTCTCTCTTTAGCTGTGTCTCATTTGCTGTTATACATGTCTATTGAGTTCTTAACTTTCGTTATTGTATTTGTCAGTTCTAGAACTTCTATATGGTTCTCTTAATAATCTGCTCTATCATTTTTCATAGCTTCCAGATCATTGCTGAAATTAAGCTTGTCTTTTAATTCTTTGAACATAGTAAACATAGCTGTTTTATGGAGTGTGTCTGATAATTCAAGTATCTCAAGACATTTTAAAAATATTTTTATTGTATATTATTTCTGCCTGATCTCGTTCTTGGTTTCTTGTGTGTAGCTGCTTTGCTTATGTTCTGGACATTGTGTTTGACAAAATATGTGTAAGAGTAACTTGAGATGTAGGATAATCTCTTCCTCCAGAGAAGATTTTGTTTGCTGCTGCCCGGCAAGTGCAAGCTTTATCATTCTGGGACCACTGAGTCCAAGTTCAAGGCTTGAGGTTCCCTGGGCCACTGAGACGACTTGAGCCAGGCTGCAAGTCCACGTGACGTCCAGGCTCCCTTTATCCTGAGGGTAAAGGCTTTAGACATCTCAGCTAAAGGGTGAATGGTTTTTGAGAATCTTCACCTCTGCGGGGCCCGGACTTTGACCCTCATCTCCTTACCCCTGTGAGGCTGCCAAAAGCACAGGTCTGTTTTACAGCTATTTCTTCCAAATTTGCGAATACTGTAAGGGCAAAAGCAGGCCTAAACACAGCACCGACTTCTCAACCTTTCCTGAGTTTTTGGTCTGATGTGCTTCCCTCTTTCATTAACCCCTTAATGCCTTTAAAATGCTTTTCATATTTTGTCCTCAGTGAGAGGTTTGGTCCCAATCATCTAGTTGGCCCTTCCTGCCTCCCTCTCCTCTCTCATGCTTGGCTCCCCCCTTCATTTCCCAGCACCGCCACCACCCAACTCCAGCGTATCAGACAAGACTTCCATTCCCCGCGTTAAACCCCTTTGCTCTTGTACAGCACGCGTCCTAGTGGCGCTGAGAAGCTAAGCAAATTGCCCCATATTGCACAGCTGGTGGGATGGGGCAGAGCCAGAATCCAAAGCCAGGATTTAAACCTAGGCTCCTGGATTTAGAGCCCTGCTCCTATACCCACATCACGCAACCTTTCAGGAGTCCTGAGAATAAAAGGTGCCATCCTATGGGAACACCGTACTGTATTTTGAAAGAAACATCTGCCCATTCCAGCACCACTCTGCCGGGCTCAAAAATGCCGATGGAAAGACGTGTTCTACAATGATAGCTTTTCTGATGATGCTGACTCTTACGTCAAGCCCTCTGGAGAACTCGATGCTAGAATGCCAGTGTTGGAAGCAACCACCGGAGGTCAGCAATCCAGCTGCCCCTTCCGTGCAGGAGGCCGTTCTGTAACATTCCAGAGAGCAGTTGCTGGGCCTTGGCTTGAATTTGCACAGATGGAAGTCTCACTTTACCAGCTCTGGCTGCCTCCTCCCCATGTGCCTCTCTGTCAAAGTTGATTGGCCCGTCCTTACCAGCCAAGCGGGGCTGTCTGGGACATTTGGAAGCTACACCATGACACTGTCATTTCCCCCCAGGAGCTGGAGGCTCGGGTACCAGAAGGTCAGCATCTCTTTGAGAACCTCCTTCGTCTTGAGCCAGCAAGGGGGACCTCAGATCAGCTGGAAGATCTGCGCTACCGGTGGATGCTGTACAAGTCCAAGCTGAAGGACTCCAGCTCTCTGCTGGTAGGTGCCAAGGATGCACCAGTCTCAGGCCTCAGGGAAGGGACCACGGCTGGGCCCAGACTCACCCAGGGAGACAGAGCTCAGCCCACATCCACTCTGCTCTGTGCACCCACCAACCAGGCACAGATGATGACTCAGAGAGAGGAGAGGAAGACTCCTGGGTCCTAGACAGTTGACTTGCATGATGTCCTTTGGCCATTCAACCACCCTGTGGGTCTGGAGTCCCAGTAACCACAGCAGTAACTTCATAGTTAATATGTACGGAGCACTTGCTGCCTACAAAGCCAAGAGAGTTATGTGCATTATTCCATTCGATCTTTATAGCTACCCCTGCTAGAGTAATGGTACCTCCACTCCAGTCTCCAAAGGGGAAGCTGAGACTCCAAGAAGCTGAGAAATTTGCCCAGGGCCACATGGTAGTCGGTGGCAGAGCCGGTGTTAAAACACACCCTTGTGTTGCAGGCGTGATGTGGGGGGCCCTGGGGTCCAGCCCCGCTTCACGACTTTGCTTTGTGATTCAGTAGAACAAGCACTTTCCCCTTTTGGGCCCTCGTGTCTCTTTGCACAAGATAGTAATAATAATAATAGCTAAACTAATAACAACAATTATCTTTATTAAATGGCATGTCCCCATAACAACCCTATAAAAGAGGTACTGTTATTAATCCCTGTGAACTGATAAGGAAACTGAGGCACAGAGGTTAAGTGTCCTAAGTCCCTAAGTCCAAGGAGGAGGAGGATGAAATGGCCCTGAAGGCCCCAGGCTCCAAGCTCCAGCGCTCCGGGGCTTTCCTGGCCCGACGCAGCCATGACGGCCACTAGGTGTCAGCCCAGGCCAAGCCAGGTCGGCCGTGGCCCCAGCCGCCATGGCCAAGGCCTTCCCAGACAGGGTCCCAGCTGGGCCTGAAGTGCGTTAAAAAGCTCATTAAATCGAATCACCTGCTGGCTCAGGCTGTCCAGATGACCAGAAGTTTTAAAGAAACACTCCCCTGACAAAATGAATATTCCATTACAGGCTCTGTTGGGATTTAAGTTTCACTCACTTAACTTATTTTTCCCCCCTTTCCTCCCCTTCCCTACAATAACAGACACAGAGTTCTCCAGGGGAGCCGACTGGATTCCAAAAGGTACGTGTCTGCCATCTGCTCCACACAGCCAGGGCAGGGCGCCTGGAGGGCTGTGGGCCGGTGACGCCAGGGCAGGACTCGTGGGCTCTCTGGAAGGTTCCAGGGGGTCTGAGGAACGTTTATGGGACATCGGCTCTGGGCTGCACTGTGCGGGTCCCAGGGTCAGGGGGAGGTTGGCAGGGTGCTCAGAGTCCACTGTGCCAAGCACACAGTGGGGAAGGGACGTGGAATTCATCATCCCAAAGCAGGACACGCTGGGAAGGGAACAAGGAAGCTGCTGATAATGATGCCATGACAACAGGCATAGACCGGGACTGTCCCAGGCAAACTGGGGAGTGTGGCCACCCTGGTGATGAAATTGTATACGGGGCTCGGTAGGGGACAGAGGAGGGAGGGGTGTGGTGCCTTGTGTCCTGCCAGGCAGCTGCTGCCAGGTAGCCCACGGAGCCTCTCTCAGGTGTTTGCAGCCCAAGCACCCACAACAGCAGCAGAGATAATAATAAGGATGATAATAATAGTAGTGATTGTTGTTACTCTGGACACTACGTATCGGCCATCCACGGTGTGTGCCAGGAACTGGGCGTCTCATTTAACGCTCCCGTCGACATCTCAACCGCAAGCATGAGGACACAGAAAGGCTACGGTTGAAATGACTTGTTCAGAGAAGGCAGCGGCTCCTGTGTAGCTCTGGCCTCTGGCTGCAAATCCCACATTTCAACCTTCCACACTGTGCCTTGGAGAAGGCTTCCCTGGGGCCTGGCGGGTCTTCATGTTTCTGGAAAAGCAAAATGTAAATTGATGCTCTCCATGCCTTTGCTTCTAAGGGAACACTCTTGTTTTCCTGCCAAGCACTGGCCCCCAGTGATGCAAGCTTCCAGCATGCTCTGCCCCAGGGAGCTCGAGTTCCTTGAGGTCTCTCAGTCCATGGGATCTGTGTTTCCCAGGTGCTTTGCATACCAGGTTTTCTTCCTGTGATCCAGCGGTGTCATGTCTGGCGTCTGCAGGGGAGTGGGTGACCCGTGGACTGAGCAAGGCAGTCGCAAGATCAAGGCTGTGCTCTGGGCCCAGTGCCAGCCCAGCTTTGTGGCCTTGGACAAGTCGTTTTGTGTCTTAGGGCTCACTTTCCCCATCTATAAAATGAGACTATTGATGCCATCTTTACTCCATGACCTAATTTTGAAGAGCATGTGAATTATTGTATGTGACAGTAGAAATGCTTCTGATGGCTTAAGTCCTGGCCACCGCCACCCCCACCCCAGTTTAGAATAAATAACAAACAGCCTCCTCCTGGAATAGGGAAGGTCACCAGGAAAGGCAGGTGGTCCACACAGCCTGGCCTGGTGGCTCCTGGTAGAAGATGGGGGACCCAGTACCAGGCATCCAGGTGGCCTCTAGCTCCTGCATTCTAAGCCCCTCACTGGTTGAGAGCACCCATCTATGCAGCCCCAGGCCACAGTCCATTTTGGAGTTAAGCCTGGGTCTGCCGGTGCCTGGCCATGGTGCCTAGCATATAGTAAGTGCTCACTAAATGTTTCTGAGTAGTGACACCTGGCTGGCTGACACCAGCCCTCCTGGCACAGGCAGGCTTCCTGCAGCCTGTAATTAACGTGTTACCATGTGTTCTCAGCCTTTGTGTGCATTTTCTGTCCCTCCCTCCCTGCCTCCTTCCTTCCTTTCTTCCTTCTTTCTTTCCCTCCCTCCCTCCTTCCCTCCATCCATCCTTACCTCCTTCCTTCCTTCCTCCAATATTTACCAAGTGCTGACCTTGGCCAAGCTCTGTTTTAGGCACTGGGACACATCAGTGAACAAAAGAGTAATGGCCTGCCCGCGTAGACTCTGCATCCTGGTTGGGTGGAGAGAGGGGAATCTTGAGAGAGCTTGAGTGTCCGCTGATGTTGCCCAGGCACGGTGGGAGTCTCTGGGTCAGGGAGCTCCGAGGGCTGGTCCTACAGCCCCGAGGCTTATCTTACCTGCAGTTTAGTAGCATATACAAAGCAGAAAGGCTCTAAATCTGTGGTCCCCAACCCCTGGGCTGTGGATGGGTACCAGTCAGTGGCCTGTTAGGAACCGGGCCGCACTGCAGGAGGTGAGTGGCGGGTGAGCAGCGAAGTGTCATCTGTATTCATAGCTGCTCCCCATCCCTCGCATGAGCACATAAGCTCCTGCCCTCTCAACACCGACCGTGGAAAAATTGCCTTCCATGAAACCGATCCCTGATGCGAAAAAAGTTGGAGACCACCGCCCTAAATGGCTAAAAAAATCTGCTTACTTGCGCTGCGTTTAAAATAATTGGATAGAAAATTGGTAGAAATTTGACTTTCAGCTGGCTTTTGAGCTAACAAGTCTGAGCCCGCTGCGAAGTGAGCACCGTGCAGGCGACACACAGAGTCCGTCTTTGTTCATAGGACGGCTTGTTAAAACATGCATTGTTTCCCGCTCCCCGAGTTTCTGACTGACTAGGGCGAGGGTGGCCCAGGAGTCTGCGTTTCTAACAAGACCCCAGGTGATACTGGTGGCCTGGGGACCACACTTTGAGAACCACTGCTTGACATTCTGGATTTCAATCCAGACTCCACCATCGGTGTGTGCGACCTGTGGCGAGTCACTTAACCACCGTCTTCCGCTAAGTAAAACGACAGTCCACTGAACTAATGGTAGTAAAGTTTCTGTTGTAACAACTGGCACATAGTAGGTGCCCAAGTGCCACGTAAATGAGGACCTGGGAGACCTCTGCGGTCTCCTGCTTCTCTTTCTGAGAGCAAAGGCAGCAATGGCGCTTTCGCAGGGGGAGATCCTCCCTTAGGTTTGGTCCTTGCGCTGGTTTTCGCTGCCTGGGGTGCGCACGTGTGAGCACATGGCTACGCGTACACGTGCACGTATGCACATCCGCACGCGGGCCTGACAGGTAGAAAATAGGTGCTGTCTTCTGAGGTTGTAATCTTGCCAATTTAAAAACATTCCATGTATTATTTTTAGTCCAAAGGGAAGGAAAAAAAACCCTGCCCGAAGCTAATTATTTATGAGCAGTTGATTCGCCACACTTTTTTCCTCTCTCTGTGCCCCAAGTCACTGAAAGCTCCAGCTACGTCAATGGCTTCAGCTTGCTTGTTTGTATAAACAGAATAATTAAGATTTATTAAATTTGCAGCCGCCCACGCACTTGCTGACTCTGCGCCCCGGTGTGCTTGCCTGCAGCACTCAGACGCAGGAAATGTGAGTGCTTTCCGAATTGCCTGGCCCACGGCAGTGGTGTCGCCCTACCCAAGACGAGCTCTTAGTTGGGGAGCAGATCAGCAAGTGCTTCTGTCTCCTGGGTAAACTAAGGCAATGGCAGTTTGCAGGAACGGAGAGCAGACGCCTCCCACCGTTGCACGTCGTGGGCTCCTGGGATGCGAGCGCAGATGTCGAGGGACCTGGGAGTAGCATTTTCTTTACTCGAGCCTATTTCGTGAGTTTTAGGACTCATAATTTTTCACATTTTCACGTCTCTGGAATTTGGGTGTCTTATTACAATCTAGGTCTTCGAGTGAGGATTTGGGTTTACTTCCCTCCACCACCCACCCGAGATTTCTCTAAATTGAAATCTCTGTTTGTGGGTGGTGCTTTGGTTGGTTTCCTGCAGACCACTGATTGCGTAAACTCAGACCGCTACCTTGGGGAGCTCCAGCCTGGGGTTCAAATTCTCAGAGTTTTTATTTCCCGCCCTTTACCCAGTGCCCAGATAAGACCTTGAGTTTCCTTCTTCCCCTTTCTGTGAGTGAGTTTGCACCTTGTTTCCCCTCACAACAGCACCCCACGTTTGCGTGGGCACCCCAATCAGGTGGTCCGTCTTAGTTGCAGGCTTTTCCTTTCTTTTTTTTTTTTTTTTCCTTTCTTAGTGGTTGGTAAAATAACGGTCTACTTTACAATCAGCGTCTTAGATTGGATGAAATACTGTAATCCCAAATCTCAGAAGGGTTTTCGTGTTAGCTGATGGCTTTCTCTCACAACTATGATTGTTTAAAAACCCCCACTTGTGCCAGGCACCGTGCTGGGCACCCACGTGCCTGCCCTCTAACACTCACAACTGCCCTCACCCTGTTTAGTGGCGCAAATACCCCGCGGCCCCTTCTCGGGCAAAGGCCACGTAGCTTGACTTTGTACCCCTGCGGTTCTCTGTGCAAATCTGGGAGCAGGTCACCTCTGGTCACAGCCCAAGGCCTGGGCTTTGCCACGGCTGTGCCGTCTCTGACCTTTAAAACGGGAGGGCCAGGGACAGGCCTCAAACCATGCACAGTGTCCTCACAGAGCCCCGGAGCAACCAGTTGTTGCTGATTTGTGAGTGAGCTGGTGCTAAAACTTGGGACGTGAGTTTCTGAAACTAGAGCTTGACTGTCGAAATCCAGAAAAGTGTTCTCTACACTTGCTTTCCGTTTCTTCATCTCTCTGTCTCCAAGTCTCTGAAATCCCCCCAGTGAGGTACCAGCTGCTACGTCTTCACTGAGCCCGGTGACCATGCTGTGCCTTCCCCGTGCTCGGCCTGGGCAGCGGTGGGGCTCACGACTGGCCGCCTCTCCCAGCCGCCTTGCCGGTGCCTTCCTCTCTGTGTGATGGTTTTCCACTTATGCAAACCTGTGCTGATAAAACTGAGTGGTGAAGAAATACTCACTACTATTGAATCCGGGTCCTGGGAAAGACCCTGGGCCTCAGAGGGGAGGTGGCATCACGTCCACATCTGGGGCCCCAGGCTGGAGGGGACCATCCTCAGCAGAGCCTTTCATTGTCGTAGTTGCTGTTTCTCGTGGGAAGTGGCATGCAGGATGGTGGGAGGAGCCTGGGCTTCGGGGCGACACTGGGTAGTTGAGACTGTCCATGTGACTTTGGGCTGGTCGCCTCCCCATAGCCTCAGCTCCTTCCTCTGTAAAATGGGCATGGAAAAGCCCACCACCTCACAGAGCTGTCGAAGGGACTCAGGAAGCCCACAGACGAGGGGAAGAGCAGAGCTCAGGGCCTTTGGGGGCTGTTCGGCGAGTTCATTAACAAGTGGGGCGCAGTCGTGCGGCGTGAACGTCAGGACAGTGAGAGCAGCTCACAGAGGGCAGCAGGCGTCTCTGTGATCATCTCGCCGCCGGCGCTGCAGGAGGAGCAGATGGCCAGAGGCCCAGGAGGGGAAGGAGCCTTTTATTCAGTATTTCATCAGCAGGTATCTACTGAGCACTGCACGGGATACAGCAAGAAACAAAACTAATGTGGACCCTGCCTCCGAGGAGTTAAGGGCAACACAGAGCTTCATCAGTGACCCAAAGGAAAGGTGTCGGGTGCCATGCGAAAGTGTAACGGGGGCTTGGTTTTTTGTCTAGAGGCCAGGGAAGGTCTCCCTGAGCAAGCGACTCATGGTGAGGTAGAATGATCAGCAGGATCTAGCCAGGTGGGTTGGAGAAAAGAGGGAAATGAGCATTTCAGACAGAAGGGACAGCCTGTGCAAAGGCCCTGTGGCAAGAGGACATGAGGGCCATTGAGGAGCAGAGAGATGGCATTTAAGAGGTGGTGCTTTCCTCTCTGATGGGACTGAAGGTGGCGATGGTGCCTGATCCTGACTCCCTGGTAGAGGGGACTATGTGCTGCTCGTGGGAGCTCCCACCTGCCCCAGCACCCATCAGCGAGAGAAGGAAGGACAGGCGGTGACTGAGCACCTGCCACACGTGTTAGCATAGCACGTGTTGCCTCGTTTGTCCTTGTAACTTTGGTAGGCAGGCATCATTCTCCCTCTCCCCCAACAGATAAAGGAACTGAGGCTCAGAGAGTCTAAATGACCTGTCCCAGGTCACACAGCCAGGAAGTGGCAGAGCCAGGGTTAGGACCCAGGACTCCAAACCTTTAATCTCCCCCCATATCCCGTTTCATCAGGGGTAGAGGATTAAGTCCCAGTTACTGTGATAAACTCACCTTGCCTGAGTTCCTCAGAACTCTGGAGTCTCAGGTTCATGGGAGACCTCGAAGGACTCTGGGTCAGAGCCTCCACTGAGCATTCAGCCCCTGCACAGAACATCTCCTGTTCCCTCCTCCCTGCCACGTGCTCATGGCCCTCTGCTTCCAGACCCTCAAGGATGGGGTGCTGTCACTTCCTGAGGAAGCTCCTTCTCTCTTTGGATAGTTCTGTCCCAGTAGAAGACAGGTGGTACTTTCTCTGGGGAAACTGAGGCACAGAGAAACTCTTGGAACTGGGAAGAGCTGAGTTTGCCAATTTCTTTGTTGGCCTCTTAGAAGGTAGTTCATGTCTGTGTGTCTGTGTGTGTTGTGTTTTTTTTCATGTTTTCTAAGCATTTGAGAATCGTATTAAAATGTGCCTTTCATTTTAAAGAGCATTTTAGAACACAGGGCCTCAAAGTGAAGACGTGAGCTCTGAGTGCACAGGCACTGGGCAGGCGGCAGGAGTCCTTTGAAGAAGACCACCCCTTGTCAACGCTTGTAAATGCAAACATACTTTGGACCTTCGGGGATGTTTTCCCCAGAGGCTCACGGCCAAGGCACAACCCCTCACGTGAATGAGCAAAGTGTTAGCTCTGAGAGTGGAGGGGCAAACAGGAAAGGACGCTTGTAAACAGACCCTCCATTGGGAGGCCGTTAATCACAGGTTTTTAGCAGTGTAAACCCAGGCTGGGTGGGCGTGCAGCGTGTCATCCTACCCGCTTCTCCCTCTCCCTGGATGAATCGGATGGGTCAGGGTTTGGCTGTACCCAGCCCAGCAGCTGAGGGAGCCACTTCCTCTGTGAACTCACGCTCCTTCCACTGCTTAAACCCTTCATCACCCGCCGCTCCTGAGGTCACTGCTGAAATAAATGCAGCCGAGAGCACTTACCCATTGTGTGGGCTGTGGGCAGTCTCTTTTATAAAATCAGTGTCTAAGGCCTTTGGTGAGTGAAAACGTGTCAGGATGGAGCAGAAGGTCAAGTGTTATCCGGAGGAAATAATCGGGGCAGGAGAGTAAATAAGATGACTCAGATGTGAGAGGCAGAGAGACAGAGTGCCCAGGTCAGAACCTCCCAGGAACACCTGCACTTAGCAATGTTTCTTCACCACCACGGTCACCACCACCACCATCTCCACCACCACCACCACCGCCACCATCACCACCACCACCATCTCCATCACTACCACCACCACCACCACCACCACCACCACCATCACCATCTCCATCACTGCCACCATCATAACCACCAACACCACCACCACCACCACCACCATCACCATCTCCGTCACCACCACCACCATCACCACCACCACCATCTCCATCACCACCACCACCATCTCCATCACCACCACCGTCATCACCACCACCACCATCTCCATCACCACCACCATCATAACCACCACCATCTCCATCACCACCATCATAACCACCATCTCCATAACCACCACCACCACCACCACCATCTCCATCACCACCATCTCCATCACCACCATCATAACCACCATCTCCATCACTGCCACCACCACTGTCACCACCACCATCTCCATCACCACCATCTCCATCTCCATCACCACCATCATAACCACCATCTCCATCACCACCACCACCATCTCCATCACCGCCACCATCATAACCACCATCACCACCACCACCACCATCACCATCTCCATCACCACCACCATCACCACCACCACCATCTCCATCACCACCACCACCATCTCCATCACCACCATCATAACCACCATCTTCATCACCACCACCACCATCTCCATCATAACCACCATGTCCATCACCACCACCACCACCACCACAACCACCACCACCATCACCATCTCCATCACCACCACCACCATCTACATCACATCCACCACCACTTTCACCACCACCACCACCACCACCACCATCATAACCACCATCTCCATCACCACCACCACCACCACCACCATCATAACCACCATCTCCATCACCACCACCACAACCACCACCACCATCACCATCTCCATCACCACCACCATGATCTCCTCTCCACCACCACCATCTCCATCACTGCCACCACCACTGTCACCACCACCACCACCACCACCACCATCATAACCACCATCTCCATCACCACCACCACCACCACCCCCAACACCACCAACACCAGCACCACCCCCACCACCCCCACCACCACCGAGCGGCCCACCCGCGGGGAGGGC
>CAUYSK010127588.1:0-39609 GCA_963575035.1 Avahi laniger
TTTTTGAGACAGAGTCTCACTGTGTTGCCCGGGCTAGAGTGCCATGGCGTCAGCCTAGCTCACAGCAGCCTCACACTCCTGGGCTCAAGCGATCCTCCTGCCTCAGCCTCCCGAGTAGCTGGGACTACAGGCATGTGCCACCATGCCCGGCTAATTTTTTCTATATATTTTTAGTTGTCCGGATAATTTCTTTCTATTTTTAGTAGAGACGGGGTCTCACTCTTGCTCAGGCTGGTCTCGAATTCCTGACCTTGAGCGATCCACCCGTCTCGGCCTCCCAGAGAGCTAGGATGACAGGCGTGAGCCACCGCTCCCGGCCTTACAATAGCATATTGTTAACTGTGACTTCCTTAGTGTCCTATCTAATACTAGTGCTTCTTCCCCTCTATCGGCCTTTCTGTTCCCCTTAACCAGCTTCTCCTTGTCCGGTCCCTGCCTGCGCGAGACCCGCTCTTGAGCTCCCACACGTGCGTGAGAACACACGACATTGACCTGTGTGTGACCAGCTTATTTCACTTCCCGTAACGTGCCGCCGTTCCGTGCATGTCGCTGCAAATGGCGTGATTTCATTCTTCTTTATGGCTCAATAGCTCTGCGTTGTGTATACACCGCATTTTCTTTATCCGTTCATGCGCGGACGGACACTTAGGGTGATCGCAAACCTTGGCTCTTGTGGCTCATGCCGCAATAAACCTGGGGGTGCAGATGTCTCTCCTATATCCTGACTTCCTTTCTTTTGAATATGTATCCACTAGTAGGATTCCTGGATCATATGGTAGTTCTATTAATACTTGTAGAGTTTTTTCTTTTTTGAGACAAGGTCTCGCTCTGTCACCCAGGCTGGAGGGCAGTGGCATCATCATAGCTCACTGCAGCCTCGAACTCCTGGGCTCAAGCGATCCTCCTGCCTCAGCCTCCCGAGTAGCTGGGACTACAGGTGCCACCACCATGCCTGGCTAATTATTATTATTATTTATTTATTTTGTAGAGCTGGGGTCTTGCTATATTGCCCAGGCTGGTCTCAAACTCCTGGGCTCAAGTCAACCTCCCGCCTTGGCCTCCCAGAGTGTCTGGGTGACAGGTGTGAGCCACTGCGCCCGGCTGCCTGTGACTTTCTTTGCAGATCTAAGAAGGGGCATGTGCTGACAGCCCGTTTTCCACCCTGAGGCGTGGAGCGGGCTGGGGTCTGGGCACGGGAGAAGGAGCCTGTCACCCCGACTCCGGAGCTGGCCTTCTGGCCCTGGGCAGCCTTGCAACCTGCCTGCTCCCGGCCGGGGCCCAGTCACCTTTGGTCTCGCTCTCAGCTCTGTGCCAGGAAGTGGCCCGTGTCCTCCGCCCCTGCACCCATAAAACCCAGCTCCTCAGGGCACAAGAGGCCAAGGTCTTGAGGGAGGGGGGAGGGGGCTGGGGCCTCTAACGCCATCGCGGCACAGGCATCGAGGACTTTGTCATTCTGGGCCTCTGGGTGGGGAGGCCGGAGTCAGCCCAGCTCAGGGCTGGGCCCTGGGGCCAGTTCACCACGTCTCCGTTGGCCTCAGTTTCCCCCCTGGAGGCTCTCCAGGCCCCGCCCTGTTCCTGGCACACAGCCGGCACTGTGTGAGTGGCCGAGGAGAATGACAAGACACCCCCTGTTGCCCCCCGATGGCCCCCACTCCCCACCATGCCCAGGGCAGACCTGCAGCTGGGAGGGGTGTCACCGGTACTCTGGATAAACACGTGGGGAACAAACGAATGGATGAATGAACGAATGCACCATCCGTTCTCCCCGCTCCCCACACCTGCCGTCTCGACCCCGCCCGCACCTGTTCCTGCGTCCGTTAGAGACACGAAACGTTTATTCAGCACTTACTGCACAGCCTTACAAGGACCAGCCCCGTCAGCTTTTTTTTGACAGCTTAAGGCATGACACACGTGCAGTGAACGGGGCGTGTTCATTGTCACGGACGTGACAGCCGCTGAGACGGTGAACAGGTGTTGGCATCACCCCCAGAGCTTTCCCTCTCTGTCCCTACCCTCCCTCGTCCCAGGGCACCCCATTCATGTACTTCCAGGCACTATAGGCCTCTATACTTGGAATTTTCCAGAAAAAAAAAAGATTCATTCATGTTATTGTGTATGTGCATAGTTTGTTCCTTTATTTTTTTTGAGACGGGTTCTCACTCTGTCACCCAGGCTGGAGTGCAGTGGTGTCATCACAGCTCACTGCAGCCTCCAACTCCTGGGCTCAAGTGATCCTCCCATCTCGGCCTCCCGAGTAGCTGGGACTACAGGTGAGCACTACCATGCCCAGTTAATTTTTTTTTTTTTTGGTATTTTTTGTAGACATGGGGTCTTGCTCTGTTGCCCAGGCTGGTCTTGAATTCCTAAGATGTTATGAATGAAACTACTATGAACATTCACATCCAAGTCTTTGTGTGGACACGTACTCTCTTCTCTCTTGGGTCCACGCCTTTGTTACCAATTTCCGCAGAACAAATCAGCCCAGACCTAGTGCCTGAACGTGGTCACCATTCACCATCTCACGCAGTTTCTGGGGTTCAGGAATCTGGGCGTAACGTAGCTGGGTGATTCCGGCTCGGGCTTTCTCGTGAGGTTGCAGTTTGCTGGGGCTGTCTCATCTGAAGGCTCGACTGGAGCTGAGCTCACGTGGCTGCTGTCGGGAGACCCCGGTTCCACGCCACGTGGCGTAGCCAGCAGGACAGGGTAGACACGGTGACTTTGCGACCCGATCTCTGAAATGCCGTTCCCTTATATCTGCCACATTCTGTGATGTTTGTTAGAAGTGAGCCGCTAACTTCAGCTCGCACGCCACGAGGGGTGGATTACCCAAGGCCGCGAACGTGAGGAGGCGGGGTTGGGCTCAGTGGGTGCTATCCTGGAGGCTTCTACCCCTGTCCCCCAGTATTTAAATATTTCAGCAAACATTACGCTTTTGCTACGTACTTCCTAAGAACCTTCTCCTTGGCTATTCGTTAATACAACAGCTCTCGGAGAAAGAACCGATGTTGTGCCCACTTTACAGGTAGGAAAACAGGCCCAGAGACGTCACGTCACCTGCCCACAGTCCACGCCAGCAGTCAGCAACCCAAAGCGACATTGGGACCTGAGTTTTAAGTCCTGAGCGCGGGGGAGGCTGACAGGGAGAAGGAACAGCTGCAAAGAAAGAGAGGGAAGTGCAATTATTATTATTTTTTTCTCCAGAGAAAGAGAAGTACCCATGAGTGCCGGGTTCCTTCACTGAGGTCGCAAACATTTATCGAGCACTTACTGTATACCAGGTACTGTTCTAGGCCCCAGGGACACAGTAGAAAACAAGATGGGACAGAGTTTCTCCCATGCACGAGGGGGTCGAGGATGTCACCCCTAAATATCCAATCTAGTGCCCGGCTCAGGAATAACCCTCGGTAAATGAAGCCGTCCCATTTCAAATCGTGACGATGTCTCTGAAGGAAAAGAACAGGGCATGGTGACAAAGGCTACTGCGGAGTCTTTTAGTTTTGGGGGGCAGGAAGGATGAAGGAGAAAGTGGTCCGGAAAGTGGGGGTGAGGTGGGCTTGGGGGGAGCGTTCCGGACCGAGGGCGCGTGGCTGCAGAGGCCCTGAGATGGGACCTTTTGGGGGTGCGATGGGGGCTCAGGTTTTGCCGTGTTGAATGCGAAATCCCACGAGCCCCCTGCGTGGGGAGGTCCGAGGGCAGGTGGGCCCCGAGTCCGAAGCTCCGGGGAGGCTCCAGCCGGAGACAGGACTGTGGGTGTCGTGGGGTGTAGACAGGTTTGGAGCCCTGGGAGTGGACACGGCTTCCCAAGAGGCGTGCAGGTGGGAGAGGGAGGGAGGGGCCCCAGGACCAGTGCTGGACTCGGGGGACCCAATGGTGATCCTCGACACCCGCTGTCCCCGCCCTCCTGGGCCCCCTAGTCTGGCGGGTGACGCAGAAAGTGAACAGGTGACGAATGAGCCATCACACCTGTTCCTGCCAAGCAGTGGTGGCGACAAGACAGGAGGCTGTTGAAGATGCCAAACAAACAATAACCAATTTATTCCTCCTATCCGTTCAGTGCTTATTGAGCGCCTACTGAATGCCAGGCTGGGTTCTAGACACTGTGGTGACCACGACAAAGACGCCCGATGCCATGGCGGGAGAGGTAGCCAGTGAGGAAAGAGACAGAAGAAGATCATTTTGGACCAGAGAGGGCTGCGAGGAGACACAGCAGGGTTTGGCAGCGGAGAGGCCTTGGGGTCAGGGCGCCGTTGCTTAGGGCTGATCCTGGAAGACATCCTGGAGGAGGAGGCATTTTGAGCTGAGGCCTGAGAGGCAAGGTTTCTGGTCACAGTTTCACTCCTGATGTTGGAAGCCCCGAAGATGCGAGTTTCGAGAAGCTAATCTCCCCACACACCCAGTCAACTCGTAAACGGAGACTTTGACCTTCCTTCACCCTCTTATCGCGAGACGGGGAGCACAGCGCGTGGAGGGGCAGCTCTGAAGGGGGGCGAAGGGCACCCGGAGTTTGGAATCCAGGCGGGGCCCGGTGGGGGGAGGAGGGTCAGGCCAGCTCAAGGCTGGGAGGGCTGCCTGGTCAGGGAGGTCGTGTTCAAGGTGCCTCGGTTTCCTCCTCTGCAAAATGGGTGTCCAGCCCCAAGAACACTCCATCATTCGAAAGACACCGACTGAGCCTCTACTGGGTGTTTGGGGCTCATTCTAGCTCTTTCTCTGTAAGGGGCCAGGTGGAAGATATTTTAGGGCAGTTGCAACTACTCAGCCCTGCCCTGGTTGTGCGTTAGGCATATTAATGATATGCAGATGAATGGGCGTGGCTACGTTCTCATAAAACCTTATTCTTGGACATTGAAATTTGAGTTTCAGGTAATTTTCATGAGTCCAAGATTATTACTTTCTTTCGATTTTTTTTTATAAACCGGTTTTAAAAATGTGAAAACCATTCTGAGCTCGTGGACCGTCTATCCGTACGAAAGACACGAGCAGGGCCGCACTTGCCCCAGGGTGGTGGGTCAAATTTGCCAATCCCTGGTTCTAGGCGAGCCAGGCAAGCCCGGTTCCTGCCCTCACGGAGCTCACTGTTAACTGGGGAAACTGAGTCTACAGACAGATGCTCGGAAAAATATATAATTTCAAGTTGTGCCTCAAGGGAATGCAGCTGGTTTGGTCTAAGGCATCAGGAAAGGTGTCCCCAAGGAGGTAACATTTGAAGCGAGATGGAAAGAGATACTCGGAGGTGAGGCAAGGAGACCAGAGAGGCAAAAGGGTTTTAGGTTAGGCCCACCATGGCACGGGACACACTTATGTTTTTACAAATCCTGGTGGCGGCTTCCATTTCACCTGCAAAAGAAAAATAACTATATCAGCAGGCTAGGGCTCTTGAAGGGGGCTTACAGTAGTGCCTGGTCTACATTAGGTGCTCTATTAATGCTTGTTCCCAGCCCAGAATACAGCAGGCACCGCATTAATGTCTGGTGCATACCTGGTTTACACTAGGCACTCTGTTAATGCTTGTTCCTGTATGGTATACAGCAGGTACTGCACTAATGCCTGGCCCATCCTTGGCATATAGCAGGCATTGCATTGATGCCTGGTTAATGCCTGGTATATAGCAAGAGCTCCATTAGTGCTTTGCCATATTTGATATACGGCGGGCACTGTATTAATACTTGTGCCCCAGGCTGGGTACAGTGGCTTATGCCTGTAATCCCAGTACTTGTGAGGCAGGAGGATAGCTTGAGGCCAGGAGTTCAAGACCAGCCTGGGCAACATAGTGAGACCCTGTTTCTACAAAAAGTAATTTAAAAATATCAGCCGGACACGGTGGTGCCCGCCTGTAGTCCCAGCTACTTGGGGGGCTGAGGCAGGAGGATCGCTTAAGCCCAGGAGTTTGAGGCTACAGGGAGCTATGATGACGCCACTGCACTCCAGCCTGGGCGACTGAGACCCTGTGTCTAAAAACAAAACCTCAAAACCAAAAAACTTTTGCCGTGTAGGGTATATAGCAGGTGCTGCATTAATGCCTGGTCCATTCCTGTATGTGGCAGCACTGCATTAATACTTGTGCTGTCTGGTATATAGCAGGCGCTCCATTAATGCCTGGTCTATGTCTGGCATAGAGTAGGAGCTGCATTAAAACTTGTTTCATGTCTGGTATACAGCAGGCGCTGCATTAATGCCTGATATACAGTAGGCGTCCCATTAACGCTAGTTAACATATGCGTGAAGGTTCGTTTGCAGTCAAGCGGCGGCTCCCCGCTCTTTAGGAGACGGTGAGGGTCGGCGCGCGCCTCTCCCTCCCGGGCCTGCCCGAGTGGGGCCGAGCGGGACCGAGCAGGGCCGAGTGGGGCCGAGCGGGGCCGAGCCGAGCCCAGAGCCTCCGAGCCAGGCCGGCCAAGTCCGCCACATTCCCACAATCCCGGGTGGCCCCGCCCGGCTCCCGGCTGCGCGTCCCCCTTCCCACGTCGGCGCAACCAAACCCGCAGGCGCCCCCGCCCCGCCCCGCCCCTCCCGCGCGCGCCGAAGCCCCGCCCAGGTCATTAGTCCCGCCCCCGAGGTGGGCGCGCGGGGCTCCCCGCCCCTCCCATTGGCCGCGCCGCCTGCCCGTCGCGGGCCGCGCTGCCAGCCAGGCTAGGTTGTCTGGCGGTGTCGCTCGGTCGCGGCTGCTGCGGTTGGCGGCGGCGGCGGCGGCGCGGGCTGAGGGCGGCGGGCGGGGGTCCGCAGCTGGCGCGGCGCGAGCGGGGACCGGCGGCTCGCGGGCGGCGGCAAGGCGGGGCGCGCCGGCCCGGGCGAGGGCCGAGGGCCGAGGCGGGCGGCGGCCGAGGAGGTCCGGCCGGGCCGGGCCGGGGGGCGGCGGCGGGGGCGGCCGGCGGTGGCCGCGGCCGGGACGATGACTCTGGAGTCCATGATGGCGTGTTGCCTGAGCGACGAGGTGAAGGAATCCAAGCGCATCAACGCCGAGATCGAGAAGCAGCTGCGGCGGGACAAGCGCGACGCGCGGCGCGAGCTCAAGCTGCTGCTGCTCGGTGAGTGCGGCCGCCGGGCCTGGCGCCCGTCCCGCCGGGCCCGGTCCTGCGGGGTCCTGCGGGGTCAGCCCCGCCTGTGCTGTGGAGTCCTGCAGGGTCAGCCCTGTCTGTGTTGCCGGGTCCTGCGGGGTCCGCCTTTGCCCGTGCTGCGGGATCCTGCAGGGTTAGCCCCGCCTGTGCTGTGCGGTCCTGCAGGGTCAGCCCTGTCTGTCGCCGGGTCTAGCGGGGTCCACTCCTGCCTGTGCTGCGGGGTCAGCCCCGCCCGTGCTGTCCGTGTCGAGGCAAAGGGTCCCTGCGTGGTTAGCCTTTGTCTCTACTGCCCAGGTCAGGCCTCTAGGACCCGCCAGGGTCAGCCCCTGCCTGCGCTGTCCATGTCGGCCTCTGGGTCAGCCCCTCTGGGGTCAGGCCCTGCCTCTACTGCCCAAATTGAGCTTCCAGATCCGTCTGGGGTCAGCCCCAGATTTCTGCTGTCCATGTTGGGCCCCCAGCACCCTTCAGGATCTGCGCTCTGCCCCTGCTCAAGGGATGGCCCCCTCCCCGCACAGGGGCAGGCTCTCTGACCTTACCCCACCAGGTGTCCCCCCACCCTAGTGTCTCTGCAGGGTTAGACCTTCGTGCTGTAATCCACAAGACCCAGTCACCCCTCACCCCCAGGGTCCCGCCCTGACTCCTTCTGCCCAGTGGAGCCTTGTTCCCTCCATGCAGAGCCTGTTTGCCTCCAAAGATTCCTCCATTGCCCCCCCCATTCCCTTCAGGGCCATCCCCGTGTCCCCCCTCCCTCTCCAGTGGAACACACCCATTGGGAGAAACAGTCTTTCCTCCCCTGGGGTTTCTGTTTAGCTGGAGGCCCACGCGGGGTTGACGCCTGAGGGGGTCTTTGCAAGTTGTCAGCACTGGCCGGTCCTCAGCCTTTCTCAGGCTGCTTCCTCAGCGCCTCGGTGGGAGCCGAGCCGGGCTCTGGCCTTCCTTGGGAGCAGCCCCCATGTCCCGGCTCCTCCTGCCTGGCCCAGAGCAGGTTCACATGTGAGCCTCCGTCCTCCCAAGGCACACCTGTTGCGGGGAGCTGGTTGGCAGAGTGTTGTCACCCCAAATAAGGGCCCTGCAGTCGTTTACAAAACAGAAGCCCCTCCCCTCCCCTTCCCTCCCGAGCTCCTGGACTAGCTCCTGGGCTTCGGGCAAGGCGGGAAATGAGGGGCTGTTCAGAGGGGGTGCACCTGAGGAGGAGCTGGTGTTGGTTGGCCCTCGGTAAGTGGCAGGTCGTGGCGGGCAGCGTGTTGCCTCTCCGCTCGCGACCCTCCTGCGGCCCGCCACACCCTGCGTCCGAGAGGCGACCGGGATGAAATGCCTTCCTGACTTTTGTTTCCAAACTTGTGTTCTGATTTACCCAAAGACTCGAAAATGGGCCGTCTTTCCAGGAAAGACAAGTAGGCAGAGCGGTAACCTCAAAGTTCGGGGGAAACTTGGCCTTGGGCCCTCTTAGTGGTACTTTGGAGGACAGGGTGGCCATGGATGGCTTTTGCAGAGGGTGGTAGACTTTATTTTGGGGTGACGTCATAAGGATGTTACCAGATGGCCTTGCCCTGAGGCTCTGTGACCTCCAGACCCCCGTGCCACCTTTCCTGAGGCAACCCAGGCTTCCGTGCCTGCACTTTGGACTTGAGAGTGACACAGGTTTCAAGGACACAGGGATGGGCTCCCGGGTCTGCTGTCATGGCTTGGAGCAGGTCTGAAAGTGACGTGGCCCATCCCGCAAGGCTTTGTCTGGTGCCCACCTGTGGCCAGGTGATGTTGACCACAGCAGTACTTGTGTCTGCAGTCCCATCCCTCCCCCACTGGGTGACCCTAGAAGTCACCCCCCCCCGCCTGTAAAATGGGGGTCGTGCACCTGTCTCGGGAAGTTGCCGTGAGGTTCAAGGCATGGCAGGGCAGGTCAAAGGCGAAGGCCTGTAAGACCCGAGGGGAACAGGTTTAAATGCAACGCAGAGGACCAGGGGCCTGCCCTGGGGTTGGGAGGGCTTCGCAGAGGAGGTGACTGTGGCCTCAACCCTGAGGTGTTGGGAGCCAGGGGACCCTGTGGGAGTGCGATGCAGCAGACCCTCAGAAAACTTCCCCTCTGAGCAGCCTTGCATCCCAGGTGGAGGACCCCTTGCTGGGAGTCCAGGGCTGGGGTTCCAGCGTGCAGGGGAGGGGACGTCTGCCCAGCTCCCACCTGCTTGTAAGACTCATTCCATTTGCCCCGTGAGCCAGCCCGAGTGTGTGACTGTCCGGGTTTTGCAGGGACTGGATTGAGTGTGGAACTGAGATTTTGGCCAGGGGAGCCGCAGCCGGTCCGCAGCAGGTGGTTAACGTGTCTGCCGCGGAGGGTGTGTTTGGGAACCTTTGAGTGGAGGCCACCACGTCCGTCCCCTGTGCAGCGGTGCCAGGCGAGCTGGGGTTCGCTTTTCTCCGGAGTTCGTTCCTCCCCTGCCCCTTAGCAGTGGGGGCTCAACCCGCCGGCTCTGCCCCTACTCCGATGCAGAGTCGTGAGGGTGGGGCCTGCTGTCATCCTACTGGGCATCTGGGCATGGGAGGGTCTCATTTCTGTGGGGTTTCTGGCATCTTCCCTCTAGTCTCAGGAACCAGGTGGAGCATGTTCTGGAAAAATGTCTTGTCCACTCGGTCACGTCTATGCTGTCTCCCTCGGGCTACACGCAACCTGTGAGGTTGGTCAGCCTGGAGGGGACTTTTAGTGCCTCCTCCGAGGGGTGCGGGGAGCGGCCGAGAGGAAGTCCTAGCCTGCACTCGGTCCCCTGGCTCCCTCGCTACTTCTGCCTACCTCTGCCGCTCTGTGTGAAAGTTTGCTTTCGTCCTCTGGGCCGTCCTGGGCACTGCAGGGTGCTGACCCTCGCCCACTCCATGCAGGGAAAGCCCCCCTCCCGTAGTGTGACAATCACAAATGCCCCCTGCGAGAATCCTTGCCATGTGGCTGTATGCGACCCAGCACGCTCCCAGCAGACCTGGTGGGCCGGCCGTGGAATTATTTTGCCAGAAATTTTCTTGAGTGCTCATTGAGTGCATACTTTTGTTTGGACGGTCACGGCTGTGCGTGTGAGAATTGAGCGCTCAGCGTACGCGTGACCGTGCTCAGTGTATGCGTGAACATGTATTCAGTTTTAGTCTCTGTTGCTCCAGGCTTGTTCTTATTGGCATGTCTGTCGATGGCAGTGACAGTTGTCGATAGGACCAGGAGTGACCAGCACGTACTGTGTGTTCAGTGCACGTGCTGTTCCAGCCTCCATGCAGGGCATGTCGCTGCCACCTTCCTGGGGTCCTCCTTGGGTGTTGGGAGCTCTCCCGGGAGGACCCTGTGGGGCTGCAGGCCCAGCTAGGAGCTCTCTGGGCTGGTTCCTGGCAGGCCCACCAGGCCTCGCCTTCCCGGTGCAGCCCGTGGTGGCCATGGGTTTCTGTCTCTCGGCAGGAGTCCACCAGGGAGGCCCCCAGCTGCTCCTCACGGCAGGGTTAGGGCTGGGAGGTGGAGGGCTTCCGTGGGAACGCCTGTTGCGGGAGCCCGGGCTTGCTAGAAGGCCGAGCCGGAGTGGCTCTGGGCTTTCTAAATAAAGCAGGCTGGTTGGTTCCGGAGGCTTCCTGTCCGGCCTGCGCCAGCCCCACAGGGCAGTGACAGGCTGGGATCCGGCGTGGGGTGTGGTGGCCCCACGGGAAGGGCTGGGCGTGCCTCCCAGCGTCGGGCGGCGCGGAGCGTGGCCTCTGGCGCCTGGCAGGGTGGCTGTGCCGTGTCCCAGAAGACTGTGGGAGCAGGAAGTGTTCTTGGATGGCCTCTTCCAACCTTGGTTCCCTGGGCTGGAGTCTGGGCTGGGGAGACGCAGAGGCTCAGCCCAGGACGTGTTCCTACGTCCTTAACGTTTACACTTAATTAATTGTCATTAATGCGTTTCGCCGAAGGGTCTGCTTTCTCAGGGCGCAGCCCCGGAAGTGCTGCAGACATCTGTCCGCAGGGGTGCAGCATTGCTCTCGGGCCTCCTGCGCCGTCAGTTTCCCCGCCTGCCCAGGAGGGTGCAGGGACACACCTCCCCTGCACCACGCGGCCTGCGGGCCCGGCAGGTGAACTGATTCCCAGGAAGAAGATAGTTTGTGCCTTGGCAGTCGAGTCAAGTGCAGTTGGGTTTCCTTTCCTGCCTCGGCCAGGCCCGTCCTCGGGGGCGCATCTCCCGGGCTCTGAGGTCCTCAGGGGCTTGCCCTCCCCGTGCCTCCTGCCGGCCCTGCTGGCGCCGTGGTGAGGGGGGGGGCTTCCCCGCCAACACGTAACCACAGAAGGTTTCACTTTCTGATTTCTGCGGTGGAGCCCTTCTCCTTCTGGGGTGAGGACGCTCAGCAGGACGTCCCAGCCCGTGCCAAGAAGTCAGACAGACCTTGGTGAAGTGGGAGGTGGCTTTCGGGCCTGCTTGTCACTTCCCTGCAGCCAGGCGGGTCCCCTGCAGGGCAGTTTGTTTCCTGGCGGTGCACCTCGGCCTGTGAATCGAGGGCAGTGAGCCTCGGTGACCTGCCGGCCAGGGTGACCGAGAACACGGGCGTGGCTGGGGTTTGTCGCTTGGCAGACAGCAGGCTGCTCACAGACGGGAGGTGTTTGTGCAGCCACCACCGAACGCGTGTGGTTCTTGCCCTAGCCCTGCCCTTGCCCCGGGAGCCCCCTGCCAGCCACCGGGTCTGTCCTGCGTCGGGTACCTGGCGGCTCGCTGGGCTGCCTGGAACTGGCCGCCTGGATGCAGACCTGGGCTGGTCACCCGGGCCTGGCCACGCCCCCCACCAGGGTGTCTCCTGCACCCCCCACTGCCCCCTGCCCCTGGGCCAGAAGACTCCCATGACTGACTTCTCTGATGCTGGTGGCCTCTGGGCCAGCTCCCCTCATGGCCACCAAGTGCCAGAGCGCAGCAGACGGAGCGTCCCCAGGCCCGGGAGCGCTCTGGTGTCGGGGTCAGGTGCGTGGGCTGGGAGGCAGGTTCAGAGCCCACCACTGCCACCTGTAGCTGTGGGACTTCAGGTCTGTGCTTCAGTGTCCTTGGGGCAGTGGGGTCGAGGACCCAGCTGTGGCCCCTGTACAGCCCCACATGGGCACCCGGTGCTCCTTGAAAACCTGTTTCCTGCAGAGTCCGTCCCTGGGGGCTGGGGTCGCTCGCTGGGCAGCTTGAGCGGGTTTCCCAGGCTCTGTGCCCTGAATGTTTGGGAAGGGGCGTCCCGGGCACTGCAGGCGCTGAGCAAGGTCCCTGCCTCCTCCCACCATGCCAGGAGCAGCCCTCAGCGTGACGACCACAGATGCCCTGAGACATCACCCAGTGTACCCTGGAGACAGCCAGCCCATTCGAGGACCGCTGACCCGTGTCTCTCATGAGCCCCCTACCTGTCTAGTGGCCATCGGTCGGCTTTGTGTCTCTGTCCCCTGCCCCACTGCATGCGGCACCAAGCCCTGCAGACCTCAGAGGTGCCTGTCGAGTGACTGTCATTGACTACTTAAGTAAGGCTTCCCAGGGCAGTAAGGGGAGATGCCCCACAAGGTTGTGGTGAGCGTGAGGGCTCACTTCTCTGGGGGCTCTGTTTCTGTGGGCAGGTGGGGCCCTGGGGACGATGGCTTCTTCCAGGTCTCTCCTGCAACCCGGGCTGCGCATGCCGACCAGCATGGGCGTGGGGGCTGCGCTCTGGAGTGAGACCCCGGGCAGTTGTTTCATCTCTCCAAGCCTCAGTTTCCTCATCTGTCAAATGGGAGTGATCCCCCTCCCCCCACAGAGCGTGGGCCAAGCGGCCGAGAGGCACGTGCTTGGCGCAGGGCGGGTGCTCGCGAGCAGAGGAAGCTGCTTTGTGCTCCCACCGCTCTTCCTGCGGGCTCCCTTGGGCACCTTCTCCCCGAACGGCTGCTGGAACAACCTCGGGGGGACGCCCCCTCCATGGCGTCTACACAGGGATCCCGGGCTCAGAAAGCGCCGGGCTGGCAAGTGCCGGAGGCAGGTGTCTGTCGGCGGCTCCAGGGCTGGTGCCCCGCGCACTCTCCGCCTCCCACCTGCGGTTTCTCTTCTGTCACGTGGAAACGCTGTGACTTTTTAGGACTCTGGCAAGGGTCACAGGGGGTGTGACGGAGGTGAGAGCACTTTGTTGTCGCTGTTGGCGGTGTCCACACTGGCGGGCAGTGGTCCCCCGGGCCCCTGATGGGGACTTCCCCGTCCTGCGGGGTCTCCGGGCGGCCTGCAGGGCACTGGCGGTTCCGTTCCTTTCCTAACCCCTAGGCCTGGCGTGGCCCTCGTGCCGCGGGGCTGCGTGAACACTGCGGGGCGCGTGGACTCGTGCAAACAGCCTCCTCCCTCTGCGCCGGTTTGCTCCGGCCGCGGTCCCATTGGCCGGCAGAGCCCACGCAGGCCCCGGGCGGCAGGGGGTTGAAGGAGAGGCGGGTCTGGCGCCCTGGCTGGCCGTCCCCCGTTGGCCATCTCATCCAGCCTCGTGGGTGACAGTCATCGAGCTGGCAGGCAGGTCCGTCACTGTCCCTCAGGTGGACACCCGTGTGCCCATGGCTGGGTTAGACCGTGGGGTCTGCCCAGCTCTCAGGGGGCTTCTCTTCAGAGAGGGCTGTGGCAAGACCCCAGCATGTGGGGACAAGGGCTTGAAAAACATGAATGACTCCAGATAATCTGGTTGGGACAGCCACTCCCACCTTGAGTCAGTCTGCACAGAGACCTCAGATACGACAAGGCAGCGTGGCCCTGTGGCTGCTGAGAGGCCATTGGTGTCTGTACCTTCAAGGCTCCTGAGGAGAGGTGCCCCTGCCCCGCAGCAGACTTTGCCACCGGCATGGAGATAAGATGACGGTGCTGAGTCCAGAGGCCGTCGTATCTCTGTCCCTGGCTGTCACAGCCCTCACGGGGCAGCGAGTCCCAGGCCTCTTTCTTGTGCCTGAGCAGTTGGGGAGCCCATGGGTGCACTTTGGGGCTGACACCAGCTAAGAAGTACGTCTCCCCGCTGCCTGAGTGGCGGAGCAGGGCAGACGGGCGTCCTGGGCTGGCGGGAACAGCCGGTGAGGCCAGGAGACCCAGGTCTCTTCAGGCCCGGCAGTTAGCCGCTGTGTGACCTCATGAAGGCTGCTTGACCTTTCTGTGCCTCAGTTTCCCTACCAGTCAAACAGGCGCTGTGCTGTTTACCTCCTGGGGCTGGCACGAGGCTGTCTGTGAAGCT
The DNA here is from genome assembly GCA_963575035.1 of Avahi laniger. Taxonomy (NCBI): domain Eukaryota; kingdom Metazoa; phylum Chordata; class Mammalia; order Primates; family Indriidae; genus Avahi; species Avahi laniger. Next base: position 14,229 of record CAUYSK010127588.1, read on the forward strand.
GGCCCGGGCGTGGCCTCACCCTCTGTCCGCAGCCGCAGGAGGTTTGCCTCCCTCCCCTTCTCCTGCCTCGGGTCTGGCACCTGTTGGCACAGCCTGAGGTCAGCGTGGTGTCTCCAGGCCGTGCTTCCTGGAGCTGAGATCACGTGCACACGTGCATGCGTGCGACCTGCCACCAACCCGCCTCTTCACTGTCGCTGAGGGGCGGTTGGCAGAGTCCCGCAGGTGGGGCGAGCGGCTCTGACTGTGCTCCTGGCATGTGCTCCCGCCTGGGCCTCCCTGCGGGCCTGGCCAGTTCCTGACCCACATCCCACAGTTTTGGGCCCCCAGCCGGGGCGCAGCCTGGAGCCCTGAGCTTCTGGGCCCCGACTCACGTTCTGTTCCCAGATCTTGTCCCCACTCTGCCTCCAAGGCCATCGGCACCTCGAGTCTCTGAACAGTGTCAGACAAGCCCTGCTCGTCCCCTCTCCAGGCCTTGTGCCTTTGCTTCCCTTTTCCTCCCCCACATTTCAGGGACGTTTGCCAGGAGCTGGGCACAGACGGATTCCTCCCAGGTGGCCTTCTAGATCTCGGCCACTGGTGAGATGGGGACAGTGGCTTTCTCACTCCCAGCGGGGCTTTCGTTTCCCCTCCCTGGGAGTTAGTCCGTCTGCAGAAGCAGCGGTCAGACTCGCCCTGCAGGCACCGGCCCACCCGTCCCGTGTGCCCCTGGACCTGCCAGGCCCTGCGGTGGGCACAGTGGTCTTGGGGGGCCTCCCTGAGACCTGGGCTGCCCAGGGGTAGGAGCCGTGGGCCCTGCTCTCAGAGGAGCCGGGGCTGACGACAGAGGCAAGTGGGCCTGGCGGACACGGGGAACGCAGGGCTCGAGAGGGGGCCGGCATGTGGTCCATTCGGAAAAGGTTTTTGCGGTGCCTTCTGTGTGCCAAGCCTGGGTAGAGGCTGGGGGCAGTCAGAGTCCAGCACTCAGGTGGCCTCATGGCAGCGCGCAGTTGTGCGGGGAGCACCTCAGCCCGCAGCAGCAGAGACAGCGCAGTGTCGTCCTGGAGAAGGGACCACGCCGTGGGAGTCCTGGGCGCTTCCTGACACCCGCATCTGGGCCCTGCAGCCGGAGTTCCCGCGGCTGGCGCGGGAGCCGCGGGTGGGGGTGGTTTCTATTTAACGTGGAGCTGAGCAGCCTCAGGCGCCCACGACCACCACAGCTCCCCGAGAGGCTGAGCTCATCGGCCTCCCAGCCCGGCGGGAGGCAGGACAGCTGCGGAAGTGGACTGCGTGTCTCCTGGGGAGGGCTGGGGGAGGCTCCGCGCGGTCTCCTCGCCTGCGCAGGTGTGTGCGGCCACCACCACGCCCAGCCTGTCCCTGACCCCGGTCACCACCAGTGTGCCCTCCGTTTCCAAAACGTTGTCCGCTTGGGCTGCTGCGGCGGCGGGGCAGCTGGTGCTCGTGAGCAGTGCTGGCGGCCGGAAGTCCCGACCAGGGCTGCGGGCTCTGTGTCTGCTGAGGGCCACTTCCTGGTTCCTCGACAGCGCTGCTCGCGGTTTCTCGCGTGGGACGGGGCAGGGAGCCCTTCGCGAGGGCTCTGGCCTGACCTCAGCACCTCCCCAGAGACTCCCCTCCTGAGGCCACCGCCTTGGGGGTGAGGGTTTCAGCATGAGAAGCCGTCATGCGGGGACGGCGGTCATTCGGGAGTCCTCACAATGGAGCCCCCAGGGAGGGGGCCCTCTGGTTTCCTGGTTGGGACGGTCCCTGCAGATCGATCATGGTGGTGCATGAGTCAGCTCCCCGCTGTTCACACTGCCGGCAGGTTCCCTGGTAACGCCGTGGCCGTCTGTGTGGCCGTCTGGCTGTGGGACGGCCTCTGGCTGCTGCTGCTTTCGCCTGTTGTGAACAGCTCTGCCGTGCCCTCCACGTGCAGGTGTGGGTGGCGCGGGTGTTTGAGGAACTTGTGGGCCCAGGACGGCCTGGGCCCTGGGGTGTGCTGGGCAGGGGTGGGGGCAGGATGCTGTGGACAGTCCAGAGTGAGGCCACATCTCGGTGTCTCGCACGTTGCTTTGAGGGCTGGGCGGCCGGTGAGGATTTGGGAGGTGAGGCGTGGCTGAGGCCGGGCAGGCTGGGTCAGGCAGACATGGAGTCACAGCTCCGGCTGTGCTGCGGGGGGAGCGAGGCCTCTGCTGACCAGGATCCCGGGCCATCAGGACCCAGGGTGGGACACGAGGTCCTGGGTAGGACCCAGGCACCCGAAGACCTTAAGTGTGGTGTGTGGGGACTGCCGTGTCCCAGCCCCACGGCGCCGTGTGGCAGGATGTGGCAGCTGCCGAGCTGGCTCCCGGAGACGGGGTGACTTGGAAGGAAGGCTGGGACAGCGCCTCTGAGAAAACACACCGGGGTCCTGTTGCTCGGGTGCCACCCAGAACCTCGGGGTGGCCGGAAGCCCAGGGCCAGCTGGGCTTGGCTCTGCTTCCAGCGGCCACGGGTGCCTGCAGGCCTCCTGCCTCCCACCACAGCCTCCCCTGGCCTCGGTGGGTCGTGCTCCTTGCTTAGTCACCCAGGGTGCATGGGACACAGGTGGCTTCCACACAGCTGGGGTCTTGCACATGGGTTAACTTGAAGCTGCACGGCCGTGCATGGCTGGATGTGTGCATGTGTGTGTGTGTGGGTGTATGTCTGTGCCAAGAGCGCACACGTATGCTGCGAGCACACGTGCATGTGCGTACGCGTGTGTGTGCGTGAGTGCACAGGGGCCTTGCCGAGTCAGGGCTGTGGTTTTCATCTTTGGCTTTATTAGAAAAACCCAAAACCACGGGACCAGGCCAGCTCCGTTCTCGTCTGGGCGGTGATCTGCGGCTTTCAGATTCCTTCACGGCCGTCTTGGTCTCCCCAGCGTCCTGCGAGGCTGCGAGCCTTGCTTTTCTGTTTTATCACTTAGGCGTTGGCAGCCAGCCCAAGGGACCTCGAGCTTTGGGTGCAGAGTTACCAAGGGGTGGCGCCCTTTGGCCCGAGCGTGGGCCGTCTCTGCTTCCTGCCGACCTGCCGGTCCCGCACCTGTTTGCTGTTTCCAGGTGGGACGCCCTTCCTCACAGACCAGCGGGCAGCCATCTCTCGTCATGGCATTTTGTTAAAAATAGCATTTTACCGGGGGTGATTCTGCCACTGCAGGGGACACTGGGCAACATCTGGGGACATTTATGGTTCTCACAACCAGGGGTGCTGCTGGCACGGAGTGGGTGGAGGCAGGGACGCTGCTCAGCGCCCTGTGGGGCCCCGGGCTCCTGATCCAGCCGCACCGTCAGTGGCGCTGAGGACCCCGGTCTGGAGTCGCGTTTCCTCCGTGCCGCCGCCTGTCTCCGCGGAGTGCGGTGAGGGAAGAGGGAACGTGGGTCACTTGGGAGAAGGCGGCATCACAGGTGCGCCACTCGCCCGCCCTGCGCCGGAATCGGCGGGCTTGTCCTCTCGTAGATTTGTTGACGAGGTGAGTGGAGGAAGGACAGGGTGAGGGGTCGGGGCTGGTCACTGCCTGATGACAGAATCGCAGTCAGACTGTGTCTGTTCCACGAAGGATTCGAGGTGGGTGAAGAAAGTACTGGGAAGAGGCCGATGCTGCCAGGGCTCCAGCGTGTGATGTGCGTGGTGTTCAGTGACACAGGCGTCCCCTGAGGGAGCTCAGGGCTCAGCTACTGGGCTTCGTCAGGTGCCTCCTGAGGGCAGGGCCGTGCGTGGCTGCCGTGGGGCGCACGGGACAATCTTCTCCAGGCTGCTGGGGGCCCTGCGACAGGCACCTGCCCCAGGCTTCTGCGGCAGGCAGCAAGGGGGGGCTCCAGAAAGGACGGGAAGGAGGGCTGTGTGCTGGGGCTGAGGGGAGCTGAGGGGACTTGGCCACGTGGGCACCTTCCCGTGGCCGTGACTGGGACAGCATCGCGCACGGAGGGCGCAGCTCAGGCAGATTCGGCAGAAAGCGGGGGCGGCAGCCTGGAGACGTGGTCTGGGGACACGGGGGGCCTTGGGGCTTTAGTTCGCAGACAGCGGGGGCCTGACGGGTGCGGAGTTAGAGGTCAGACGTTATCTATTGCTGTGTAATGGGGTCACCCCAGAACTTAGCAACTTGAAATAACAGGCACTTATTGTTTCGTGTGGTTTCTGAGGGTCAGGAGTCTGGGAGCACTTTGCTGGGTGGTCCTGGATTTGGGTCTCAGAAGTCCTGGCGCAGGCAGGTGCGGTGGCGCACACCTGCAGTGCCAGCTACTCGGGAGGCTGGGGCAGGAGGATCCCTGGAGCCCAGGAGTTGGGGGCTACAGTGAGCTACAATGACGACTCTGCACTCCAGCCTGGGCAACAGAGCAAGACTCTGTCTCAAAAAAACTAAAATAAAAACGAAATTAAAAAAAAAAAACAAACTTGTGATCACGATGCCTGCCAGGGCTGCCTCAACTGAAGGCTTGGTCGAGGCTGGAGGAGCCGCTTCCCGGCTGCGTGCTCGAGTGGCCGGTGGGAGCCTCGGTCCCTTCCCACGCAGCTGCTCGAGCCTCCTTCCAACATGGCGGCCGGCTGGCTCAGCGCGAGGGACCCCAGAGAGCTGGGAGGAAGCTGCCGTGCCGTTGTGACCTAGTCTTGGAGGTGACACAGTGTCGCTGCCATCACATTCTATTCATTGGAAGCAGGTCACTCGGTCCAGCCCCGGCTCAAGGGGAGGGGATCAGGAAGGGAGGAGCATCGGAGACTTGGGGACACGTTGGGGATGTATTGGTGGTTTCTCCCGCCTGACTCGCTCACCCTTCTGTTCTTCTGAGGCAGCAAGAGCCTCCGTCTCTGAGAGGCGTGGTGGCGTTTGCAAAATGACAACGGACACAGGAAAGCCCCTGAGGCGGCTGTGTCACCCTCTCGCTTGTGCAGGGAGGAACGGAGATGCAGGGGGGTCAGGGACGTGCTCCGGGCCACCTGTGGCTGTGCGGTGGTCCTGGGTGACCCCAGGCCACAGCCGCAGGATGGAGAGGGGAGAGCGCGTGGTGCCAGTGGTGGGGGCTGGGGTGGCTGTGGGCCACAGGGCAGGGCTCGGGAGCGGGAGGGTGGGGACTTGGTGCGCTCGTCCTAGGAGGGCGCATCTAAGCGCCCACCGCCTGCTCAGGCCCTGGCCCTCCTGGGGCGTTTGTGGCGAAGGGGAGTGGCGTTGGGCGGGGCTGCACGTTCCGCACCGCCTGGGCTCTGATGTACATTCCAAACTCTCGGGCCCTGGGAAAACTTCTCGGGACCAGCGGGGCTCGGGTGGGGAGGGATAGGGACAGCAGCAGGCGCCCTGGGCGGCGTGGCAGTGCTCCGGGGCCCCGGGGAGGGTTCCGAGGCTCCCAGCCGCGCCCTCACTGTGCCCTCCCCCCCCAGGCACGGGCGAGAGCGGCAAGAGCACCTTCATCAAGCAGATGCGCATCATCCACGGCGCCGGCTACTCGGAGGAGGACAAGCGGGGCTTCACCAAGCTGGTCTACCAGAACATCTTCACTGCCATGCAGGCCATGATCCGCGCCATGGAGACGCTGAAGATCCTGTACAAGTACGAGCAGAACAAGGTGAGCCACGTCCACTCTCGTGGCGCGCCTGGAGGTAGGCACTGCCTCCTCAGGCGCCAGGCGGCATCCGCGATGGGCTCTCTGAGCGGGGTCCCGCGGCTTCCCTCCCCCAGCTGTGGGCGCCCGCGTTCTGCAGCGGGGCAAGCTGAGGCCCACCCTCGGGAGTGAGCTCCCGCGTCCCTTCTGCAGCCCCCAGGCACTGCGTACCCCGCATCGGCCCTCACGGTGACCACGGGTTGGTGCTTCCCCTCCTGTGTTTCTAATGACACCTTACCGAGGTATCGTTCATTCCATGCAGTTCCCCTTTTAAAGTTCGTGATTCACAGGGTTTTGATGTACTCACGGTTGTGCAGCCATCACCACTAATTCTAGAACATTCCGTCACCCCAAAAAGAAGCTCTGTCCCCATCAGCAGCCATTCCCCAGCCCCTGACAACCACGTCCGTCTCTGTGGATCTGCCTGTTCTGGACGTTTCACATAAACGGAGTCTTACGCTGTGTGTCCTTCTGTGTCTGGCGTCTCTCACTGAGCACGACGTCCTCAAGGTCCCTCCGCGCTGTGGCCTGTGTCAGAGCCTCGTTCCGTTCGTGGCTGAGCGATGCTCCAGTGTGGAAGGTCCAGGCTGTGCGTGTCCACTCTCCTGGTGGATGCTGGGTCGATGCCACTTCCCGGCTGCTGGGAGCAGAGCTGCCGTGACTGTTTGCACATGTGTCCGTGTGGACGTCTGTCCGTTCCCCTCGGGTGCACCCGGGAGTGGGATTGCTGGGCTCTGCCCTTCTGAGATGTGCCAGCCGTGCCCCGCCAGCACCCACGGTGGCCTCCCTCGGTCCTTGCTGCTGAGGGACTGTGCGCTTAGCTTTAGGAGTTCTGTTTTCAGGGGCTTATAACTCTCGACGCCGGAGATTTGGCCTGGGACTCTGTATTTATCCAAACATGGTTCACATTGATCCATTTCCTTTGGGGCTCGAGGTCAGTCAGCCGGCTTCTGATACGTCTCTGGTTGGGGCCTCCCGCCCTCACCCCAGCCCGATCCTCAGCCCCTCCAGGCCTGGCGTTGAGCTGGGGGCCCGACCGTCCTGGGCGCGAGGTGGCGTGCGTGGGCCGTGTGGCCTCCTGCCCGCCGGGCCCTGGTTGGCTGCCCGCCCTGCTCTTCCGCTGCGACCTCTCGGGGAGTCCAGGTTCCCGTTTGGCCCCAGATGTCATCAGGGTCTGGAACTGGGGCCTGCAGACCTCAGTGAAGTTTCGCTGGCACGTGCCCGCTTGTTGGCACGTCATCCGTGGCTAGTTGTGCTGCAGGGGTACAGCTGTGTGGTCCAGACAGTCCCTGTGGCCCGCAAGGCTGGTCTGGAAGTCTCCAGTCCGTGGGATTTTATGGGAACGGCATCTTGTGTACGAGTCCCTCAGGTGCCTGTCCCAGCCTAGGCTGGAGGCGAGGGGCGTCGGGGCGAGAGCAGTGCTCATGAGGGGATGGTTGAGGCCTCCGTGGCCTGGGAGGCCGGAAGAGCCAGGCCAGGACTCCCTTGTCCCCTCTCCGATCCCCAGCCAAGCTGCAGCCGGCTGCGTGGTCCTCCCTCCTCCTTTGTGACGGGGCAGATGGCGGCTGGGCCTCAGAATCCCGGCCTCGTCTGCAAACCTGGGCTGTGATGCCACCGCTGCCCAGGGCCGTGTGAGGGTCCGGCCCCCTCGCACGTGGGGCGCCGTGTATGTTGGGCACCGCCGGCTCGGGGCCGCTCACGTCCTCAGTGTTGAGTGTGGCACCTGCCCTCGATGGCGTTTAATACGTACTCGTCAGACAGAAGAGCGAAGCCGCCCTGGGCAGGAAACGAGCCCCGGAGGCGCACGGGCTGGCCGTTGGTTGCCGGCTGGGCCACCAGGTAGCAGCGCTGCGGCGTAGACTCAGCTGCCCGCCTCCCCCATCCATGCCCACGGCGGGTTCACCCCACGCCTGGCCCTGCCACTCTCTGTTCCGCTGTTGGGGTTGGGGCCGAGGTCCCCTCTGCTTGGCCGTCCTTCGTTCGGGCTCCGAGGAGCGCGCTTGTTCGTGCGTGTGGCAGTTTCCAATCCCCTCGTACCCTCGGCCCCACGTTCGGGAAGGAGGAGGAGCTGCTTCACTGGGATCCTGCTTTGGGGACCTTGTCTGGAGGAGCTGTCCCTGGCAGTCGACCTTGGCCTTGATGACCCACGTTCACCCCCAGTGGGCGCCAGTGACTCCAGCCCCGCAGTCGGCACAATGCCCGCTAGGGCCGAGACCCGGCCGCGGGCCCGGAGTGACATTTCCCGTGGCTCTGGGCACGTGGGGGGCAGCCCCGCCTGGCCGGGCCCCCGGCGAGCTCGTGGCCTCCTCCTCCCGCCCTCGCAGGCCAACGCGCTCCTGATCCGGGAGGTGGACGTGGAGAAGGTGACGACGTTTGAGCATCAGTACGTCAACGCCATCAAGACCCTGTGGAACGACCCCGGCATCCAGGAGTGCTACGACCGGCGGCGGGAGTACCAGCTCTCGGACTCCGCCAAGTAGTGAGTACACCCGGGGAGCAGGAGCGGGGCGGCCCCTGCTGCCCTCCTGCCTGCGGAGGAGGCCCCGGCCGTCTTGCTGGACAGAGCAGGTGCCCGTGACGGGACACTCCAGCCTCTGTGCACCTGGCCCCGCCGCCCCTCCCGGGGTCCTGGGCTCCCAGACACCCCTGGTGTCTGGGGGTGGCCAGACCCGTGGTCCTCTAGGAGGGCTGCTGGGATGGGGTGGACACACCCCAGCCTGTCTCAGTCCTGCCCACTGCGTGTCCCCCAGGACCCCGCCACCAGTGAGCGGGGTCCTCTTGACATCCCGGCCTGGGATAAGGGGGCGACGTGTGCTTTAGTGGGTGACTAGGGCCGAGACCGCACGCCGAGGTCCCAGTGGCAAGGCTGTGCACTGCTCTCCCTGCCCGGCCTCACGGACGGACAGGGCCAGCCTGTCCCCGGTCCGTTCTCCCTGTGTTTCCTCCTCCGGGAGCTTGTGGCAGAGCCCAGAGGGGCCCGAGGAGATGGGATGACTGAGTGTCCTGTGGGGTCCTGGATGGACCCCGGGGCAGGACAGGGCATGAGAGGAAACTGAGGAAGCCCGAATCAAGTGTGGGCCTCGGTTGATGCGCCGTGTAGATGCGGCTTCGTTGATTGTGCACATACCACACCCCGTGCGAGATGCGAGCAGCGGGAAACCCATGCCTATGGGGACTCTCTGTATTTGTAACTTACTGTAAATCTAAAACTACTCTTGGCCAGGCGCGGTGGTTCACGCCTGTAATCCCAGCACCCTGGGAGGCTGAGGCAGGAGGATCGCTTGAGCCCAGGAGCTGGAGGCTGCAGTGAGCTGTGATGACATCGCTGCACTCCAGCCTGGGTGACAGCGCGAGACCCTGTCTCAGGGAGAAAAAAAACTATGCTAAAATAACATTAATAAGTTTATATAAAAAAAGTCACCCCTCCAATCCAGCCAGGCCTGTCTGTGGAACCCCCCGAGCTGGGGACCATCCGTCTTTGGGCAGCTCTAGTACAAGCTCCCGAAAACCAGCTGGAATCAGCAGCCCGGCAGCTTTTCTTGTTCCGGGTCATTTCTGTTCCCCAAGACCCTGGGAACGAACCTGCTCCCTCTGACCTGGGACAGGTTGGCAGCCCCCATCCGAGCCCGGGCCCAGTCTTGCTCTGGGCACCCCCGGCTGCTCCAGACCCCCGTGCCCGGGTCCCTGCCCTCCCCGGCAGGCCGGCCTGACAGCCCCGCGTGCTGTGTCGTCCTAGCTACCTGACGGACGTGGACCGCATCGCCACCTCGGGCTACCTGCCCAGCCAGCAGGACGTGCTGCGGGTGCGCGTGCCCACCACGGGCATCATCGAGTACCCTTTCGACCTGGAGAACATCATCTTCAGGTGCGTCCCCCGCCACTGGCACCTGGGGCGGGCGGGGTGGTGGCAGAAGGCCCACTGGTCTTCAGGGACTGTGTGACCCAGGACAGTGGATAGAATTCGTCAGTAAGTGACTGTCATCGGGCACGTGCCAGGAAGGAGCAGTGGGGACTTGGGGGCCTGGCACGGGGCCTCCCCGGGAGGAGCCGTCCCCGAGAACGCAGCCCCGCCCGCGTGGGCTCTCTGCAGCGTGCAGTCCCCAGCCGCGGGGTCACGGCCTGTCCAGAGCCGCTGAGTGCCAGGGCCAAGTGCACGCATGGCCTACGGCTGCCGTGACAAAGCAGCACAGACCTGGTGACGTAACGACGGCACTTAGTGTCTCAGTTCCGGAGGCCGGGAGTCCAAGGTCACGGGGTGCGCGGGGCTGGGTCCTGTTGAGATTCTGAGGGAGGGTCTGTCCCAGGCCCCTCCCAGCTCCTGGTGGCGGCCGGCAGGACCGTCTTTGGTGTTTCTTGGCTTGTGGAACCATCAGCCCGGCCTGTGCCTCCGTCTTCGCGGGTGTTCTCCCGTGTGCCTGTCCGCCGTCTGTGTCCAAACAAGGACCCCAGTTGTGTCGCACTCGGGGCCGACCCTACTCCAGCTCACAGCTCAGGGTGCCCTCACACCGCCTCAGCCTGGGCCTTCGATGTCCTCTGTCAGGAATATCCCGTCCCCTCCCTGAGCCGGGCTGGTGTGTCACCTCCTTCCCAGGGTCTTCCCGGGCTCCCCTGAGCTGGGTGAGGACGGGTGGGGCCCCAGCTGAAGGCATCAAATGGTGGCATGATTGCCCCAGTGCACGAGAGGAGGAGCCTGGGCCCTGGGGTGGAGATGAGGCCCTGTGGGCCCGGGTCTCAGGATTCCCTGGCAGGGGGCTGGGGAGGCAAGGAGGCCGTGTCCCCGCCGCTCACGGAGGGAGTTTCTGCCTGGCTCTGGCGGATCGGGATGCCCTCCTGGCCCCTCGCCGGCACCCAGCCGTCTCTGGCGGGAAGGGCTCGGCGGGTGCAGCCGGGGCTGTGCGCTGGCCACGGCGGCTGAGTCCTCCGTGGCGCTGTGTCCTTTCAGGATGGTGGATGTCGGAGGCCAGAGGTCGGAGCGGAGGAAGTGGATCCACTGCTTCGAGAACGTGACGTCCATCATGTTTCTCGTGGCCCTCAGCGAATACGACCAAGTCCTCGTGGAGTCGGACAATGAGGTGGGCTCTGCCCCCGAGCGGCGTGAACTTGGGGAGCCGGTCCTTCCTCTGCAGGGTGCTGCCCCCGCGGCAGGGATGTGCTGAGGCTGGGCCCCGGTGGAGAGGGGCGGGGGTGGAGGCTGCCGGGTGCAGCGTCTGTGCCCGTGGACGCCTGCGAGGCCCCGTTCCTCCGCAGAACCGCATGGAGGAGAGCAAGGCGCTGTTCCGGACCATCATCACCTACCCCTGGTTCCAGAACTCCTCCGTCATCCTCTTCCTCAACAAGAAGGACCTGCTGGAGGACAAGATCCTCCACTCGCACCTGGTGGACTACTTCCCCGAGTTCGACGGTGCGGGGCGCCCCACGCGGGTCGGGGGGTTCCACGGGGGGGCTCCCGTGGTAGGGGCACCCTGCCTCGCCCTGTCCCCACCGGGCACCTGGAACTGGGCACTCGGGCTTGTTCTCCTGCGGTCCCTGCGCCCCACGGGGCTGTGCCGGGACAGGGCCAAGCTCCGGGGTCTCCACACGCCGGACCCCCTCTGGGTCTGGGGGTTTGGGCGGGGGAGGGTGTCGCCTGGCCCTTACCCGCGTGGCCGTGTTGGCGGTGTCGCTACGTGAGCGCTGCTTTTGTGTCCACGTCTGGCCCAGGGCCCAGCGCCCAGCGCTCCTCTGCGCCTGATCCTTGGAGTCCGCAGTGTCACCTTTGGGGGTGCCCGTGCTGGGCGTCTGGGTCCAGGCGCGTTAGAGGGTCAGGCGATGGCGGGCGGGGGCAGCACCCGTGCTGGGGCCATCCTCTGTGATCTCCGCAGCGCGGCCTGTGGCCTGAGTGCCGGAGAGGCCGGGCGGGCCGTGGGCGGCTGTCGGGACGGGCGCGAGGGGACGGGGAAGGAGGTGGCAGTCCCCGCGACAGGGTGGTCCCGGCGGCACCGTGGGGCAGGTGAGGCTGGGGGGCCGGGTGGAGGCCAGGCGGGGGCTGTGGTCAGAGGGCCGTGGCAGGAGACCTCAGCTCGCCGGGACAGCGTGTCCTCGTGGCCAGCGCCCGTGTTCAGAGCTGTGCCGGCCGGGCCGGGCGGGGCGGCTACGGGCCTCGCTCAGCACAGCCCTCCCCGCCCCTCAGGGCCCCAGCGGGACGCGCAGGCTGCCCGGGAGTTCATCCTGAAGATGTTCGTGGACCTGAACCCCGACAGCGACAAGATCATCTACTCGCACTTCACCTGCGCCACCGACACGGAGAACATCCGCTTCGTGTTCGCGGCCGTGAAGGACACCATCCTGCAGCTGAACTTGAAGGAGTACAACCTGGTCTGAGCCGGGCGCGTGCGGCGACCCCTCTGCCGGCAGCCGCCCCTCCTGCGCCGCCCGCCCCGAGCCGGGCGCTGCCCACAGGAGGGGTGTTTTCTGGGTTTTCTCGTTGTTTTTTTTTTTGTTGTTTTTTTTCATATTTTTAACAACTGGTTTTTATTTCACAGTATCAGGGGACGGACGTCTTTCTTTCTACACACCTCGCGCACCTTCGCACCTTTCCTCCGTGGCAAAGGCACCTTTTTCTGGCCATGACTCGTGGCTCGCTTTTTTCTAAAAAAAAAAGAAAAAGGAAAAAAAAAAAACCGAACCGGATGAAACACGCGTGCCCCGTGCCCCCGCGACTCCAGACCTCACCTGACCCCCGCCAGCCGCGCCCGCCCCCCTGCCCCGAGGCCCCGCGGTGGCGCCAGGCCACCCCTTGGCCGCCCTCAGACGCCGGGGTGCGTTTTCTGTCCCCCCTTTTTTTCTCATTACTCACGAGAGGCGCGGGGACCGACCTCCTGTCCTTGTCTTAAGTTATTGCTCTCCCGAGCGTCCCGCACCCTCACGACTGCGCCGTGCTGTTGCTCACTGGACTCCAAGAAGAGGGGGTGGGGGCTCCCCGGTTGCCCACCCTGGGAAGTGCCTAACCTTTTTTTTTTTTTTTTTTGAGGAACCAGAGCACGCCTGGCTCCCCGCGCTGCAGCCGTGGGGCTTTGGGGTGCTCCGGGCTGCTTTCCAGGGCCAAAGTCCGGCCGGCTCAGGGCTCCCCTGGGGCTCCCGAGGGCCGCGTGGGCCGCCTCCCTGGCTGGAGGAGCCCCCCGGGAGCACGCGTGGCCAGGCGACAGGGCGAGGGCGGCTGGGGGGGCGCTCGTGTGGTCCGGGAGGAAGGCCGCTGGGTCGGGGCACCGCTGTTTGTTTCGTTCCGTTTTGTGTCGTAGCCAGTTTGCAAACAGGGACGGTGAGGTGGGGACTCTTACAGAATATTCTCAGGTCTGTCCCCGAGAGGCAGGGAGAGGAGCGGACGCCGGCGGTTCCGTGCGTGGCCTCGTACCGAGCACTTGCCCCTGCCCCCGAGCCGTGTCCCCCGGGGACGGGCAGCCAGCACTCGCACTTTGGCCAGCGGCACGTGGAAGGCAGCGGCTGGCACCCGGCCCCGGGTGGCTTCCAGGCCGGGCTGGCCACGGCCGCGCACTGAGCCACGCTGCCCGGTTCTCCCTGAGTGACTCTGGAGGCGGGGAACGGGCGGCTGTTTGGGGGAGAGGTGGCTTTTTCATCTGTTGTAGACTGAACACTACAGCGTTTCCGTTTTGTTCTGTTGGTTTGGGGTTTTTTGCACAATCGTACCGGGAACAGATTGCCAGCGATGCCTTTGCCCCAGCTGTGACGCTGGGACCCTGCGCGGCGGCCGCTGCTTTGGGCCGTTGACGAATTACAGGAACAACTGAGAAGTCGGCCGAGCCGGGCAGGCAGCTCTGGGGGCCCCTGTGTGCCCAGCCGCTCTCCGCGGGGCGTCCTCTGCCGTTGTGGCGGGGACAGGGGGGTGTGGGGCAGCCGCATTCCTGGGGGTCTGCCCTGCTGGGGCAGAGGGCGCCGCGGGGACCCCCAGCTTCCTCACGCCAGCTTCCCTCCCGTCCCTCCCCACAGCTTCCTTTTTGTGCCACATGCGTTTGCGCTGTGACGCCCCACAGCGGGGGCTGGGCAAGCGGGCAGTGCCCGGGGGTGGCCACCGCGTCCATTGCTGGCAGTGGACCCGCCCCGGGGAGCTTGCGGTCCCCACGGGGTGGGCGTCTCGGTGTCTCTGAGGGTCCAGACCACGAAACGGGAACTGGACTTGGCCCGAGGGTGGAGGCCTCGGGCAGCCTGAGCGGTCAGTGTTCGCCCTTCGGAGAGGGGCCGTGTGCCAAGGTCTCCAGAGCCCAGAGTGCCTGACCTCAGGGCAGAGGGCAGTGCCATGGCCCGGGAGAGTCCCGGACAGTCGTTCTCGTGCCCGTGCCAGCCTTGCCCACGTGCCGGCGGCCAGGGCCGGGGCAGCTGCCCTATGTGGGGTGTCTGCTCCGTGACGCTCCCTCTGTAAACGCTTCCTCGGGGCGCCGGCCTCCGACTGCTCTGTCCAGGCGGCAGCAGTCGCCAGCCACAGCGAGGCCGGCACCCTGGGTGCCCCCAGGGAGGTGCCCTAGTGCCAGTGTCCCTGGAGGTGGCGACAGCCCGTGGGGCCAGCCTGGCGGACGTGACCCAGTGATACTTGTATATTACACAGTCCTGATTTCAGACAGTTTAAACCTTAACCTATTTAAAAGAGAATATTCTATAAAAAGCTGTTTTTAGACCTTCGTCATTTGAAATGCATGTGTCGTGCTGGGGTGGGAGGGAGGGCGGGGCCGGTGGACCAGCCCCGCACCAGCCTCTCGGGGCCACGCCCGACCCCGTCACCCGGAGATGCCTGACGGAAATGGCCTTTTCATATCTCTGTCCTGAAATGAATCTGTTTTAAATTGGAATAAATTTTGTTCCTAAACGCTGTAGCCCCTTCCGGTTTGTTCCTTGCTGCCAGCGGCGGGGGGCGGGGGGGGGTGGTGCCCTGAGAGCATCACCTGCTGCCCCCCGTGGCTGTCCGGGTGCCCCCGGCACGGTGGCACAGCGCCCTGGAGACCTGCTCAGGGGTCATCCTACGTGGGCCCGACTTCAGGTTCATTTGGCTCACGCCTGGCAAGAGCGTCCGCCTGAGAAATGCCACCTTGCTGGGGGCAGGGGACTGAAGAGGGGCAGGGGCCAGGGTGGGCGATGGCGGCCGTGGTTGCCAGGCTGTTCAGGAAAGGCCTCTGAGAAGGTGGCGTACAAGTAGGATCCCCGGAGACGCGAAGGAAGGAGCCACACTGTCAACCAGGGAAGGTGTTCCAGGGGAAGAGCTCAGCCGTGCAAAGGCCCTGGAGTGGGACAGCGAGGAGGCCGGTGTGGCTGGAGCAGGGGGGAGGGGAGGGCAGGGAGAGGACAAGGCAGGTCGTGCAGGGCCTGGTGGGCTGCAGGGGGGACTTGGGCTTTGACCCCAGGGAAGGTGGGAGCCATGGAGGGCTGTGGGCAGAGGGACAGGCTCTGACTCAGGTGCTCTAGGCGCCCTCTGGTGGCAACTTCAGTGAGGACAGACTGGCGGTGGTGGGGGGCAGGACAGGTGGAAGGGACGGGGCTGGTCGGGTGGGTGATGAACAGGTGGCAGGAGCACAGGTGAGGGTGTCAGACTGGGGGTGTCGGGTGCTGGGGGGCAGTCGGGCCCACATGCGTGTTGCGGGCGGGCGTTGTGCCTCCAGCGTCCAGCAGGTGTCGCCCGAGGCGGCCCCTCCGCTGTCCTTGCCGCCCCGGCGCCCTGCCTGCTGGAAGTCACATCCCCCCCACGACGGGGTCCTCTCATGATCCCCGTTCTAAAAGGGAAACTGAGGCACAGAGGGTGAGCCCCTCGCCCGAGGCGGCCTGGCCCTGGGGGCGGCCCTGCCCGGCGCCCACTGTACAAACTGTAGCCAGGAGCGGAGTGAAAACCCAGGGACCTTGTTAAAAAATCCCGAGGAATTTCAAGACAGACAAGGACAGAGCGTGAAACCCACCGAGCTTGGTCGCAAGCCCAGGGGCCGGCCCAGCCCAGCCTTCCTCTTTCTCTGGGCTCCCCAAGTGCTCCGGCAGCGGTTTTCCAGGGGTGGACACGTGCCTGAGATGGCGGTGACTCAGCCACAGGCCGCGTCGCGATCCAGACCCCCCCAACTTCCAGCCGGCGCCTCCCTCGCTCCCCGCACCCTGGGCCGGCCGTTTGCGGACACAGCGCAGAGGGAGACCAGTGGGGCTGCCTGGTGGCGGGGAGGCCAGGGCTGAACCCCCACGCCAAGATCAGGGGTGTGCATGGTGCTGGGACACCCCCAAGCAGGCGTCCACGACTTCCAGTGCTTCAGCCATGCTGTCCGTCACGGGGGTCCCCGGCTCAGCTGGGGTCCCTGGAAGCAGGCCTGGGGGCTGGAAGTTGCATGTGACAGCTCTCGAGGGTCCCTCTGCAAGGGGCTGGGGACGGTGGGGCAGAGGGCAGGAGGCTGCAGTCGAGGCCCCCTCGGATCCCACGGGGACCCCGGGTGACCCTCCACGGCTGGCTTGGGACAGACAAGATGGGAAGAGCAAGGGGCTTCTCACCACGTGCTGGTGCAGCCACCGCAGTGCCGAGTGACTGTCCCAGACCCAGGTGTGCTCCCGGCTGTGACGGACACCTGCGCGTCACCAAGGCGGGAAGCCCATGAGGAGAAGGTGCCCCTGGGGCCAGTCTGGAACGAATTTTCCTGCAAAAGGAAAAAGGTAACACTTTTTTAAATGGTAGAATTAAACAGACCACGACATTTACCATTTTAACCATTTTTAGTGCACAGCTCAGTGGCATTAAACACATGCACGTGGCTGTGCAACCGTCACCACCCTCCGTCTCCAGAACTTTCTCATCTCCCCAAACCGACTCTGTCCCCATGAAACACTCACCCCCCACCCCCTCCCCAGCCCCTGGCACCCACCATCTACTTCCTGTCTCTGTGGATCTGATGACTCCAGGGACCTCCTGTGAGTGGAGTCACACAGGATGTGTCCTTCTGTGTCTGGCATCTCTCACTGAGCACGATGTCCTCAAGGTCCCTCCATGCTGTGGCCTGTGTCAGAGCCTCGTCCCTTTTCGTGGCTGAGCGTTATTCCAGGGCGTGGATGGACCACATCGTGTGTGTCCATCCATCTGTTGGCGGACACTTGAATTGCTTCTGCATTTTAGTATGGCAGATGCTGCCGCTGTGAACCCCGGTGCGCGACATCTGCTTGCGCACCTGCTTTTGATCATTTGGGAGACGAAAACAACAGTGAAAAAAATGACAAAGTATTTCAACAGACATTTCACCCAAGAAGATAGAAGGTTGGCAAACAGACGTGTGAAAAGACCTTGGACCTCATTAGTCATCAGGGAAATGCAATGTGAATCCATTTATGAGATACCATTACATATGGCTAAAAAACATACTGACAATACCAAGTGTTGACAAGAAAGGAGAGCAACTGGAGCGGTGGCTCCCGCCTGTAATCTCAGTTATTGGGAGGCTGAGGCAGGAGGATCGCTTGAGCCTGGGAGTTTTGAGTCCAGCCTGGGCAACATAACAAGATCTCAGCTCTTAAAAGATAAAAACCACAGCAACAATGAGCCAATCGACCCATTAAGAGGGAGTCTTTCAGGCGACTGAACTACATTTTGTATCCTGTGCAGAGTGGTAACTTACACGCATTCACGACCGTGCACCAAAGAAAGGGAATACGTCGCTACATAAATTTAAAAAATGAAAACCAAAATAAATCTGACGACCAAAAAATACCCCCCCAAACACAGAGATTAATACCATAAGTCAGAAAAATAAGTTATCGATGTGGGGAAGGAGGAGGTTTCTACCCGGAAGGGTCTTGGGGAGTTTGGATGGGGCAGATGTCTTTAGTCCTGGTGTCGGTGGACCCTGGCGTTAACATTTTTTTCGGTTATAATTTGTGTTTTATGCATTTTCTTCTTAATATTTTACACACATGCTCACCCTGGTAGTCCCAAATTACTTTAATAACTAATAATACAGGACACATGTTCCGGACGGTGCCGGGCGCGTGGAAAGGAAGCGGTTGTGCGGTTTGGGGAACTGAAGGAAGCGTGTTTAGAAGTTGGGGAAGTGAGCAGAGGCTGGGCCCCCGCCGGGGGGATCCGGGGAGCCGGGCTGTTTATTCTGAGGCCAGCGGGAGCCATGGGAGGTGTTAAAGTAAGGCTCTGCCACCCTGGTGCAGGCTGGCACATGCTGGGGGTGCTGGGGTCCTGTTCGGAAGGAGTGGCCCGGAGGGGTGGCCCTCTGCGCTCGCCCGTGAGTCCCGTGACTCAGCCTCGACTCCCAGTTTTGCTGGTTATTTCTGTTCCATGCGGCGACCTATTTCTGCCCCAGAGAGGGAGCGCCCCTCCTCACGGCCATCCAGCGGGGGCAGGGTAGCACCCACTGGCCCCGGGGACCGGGGCCTCTATCACATTTCCCATCTGCCATTCGTTAGAAATCAACAGCAAAGAAAACCGCATGTTTGTGCTGGGCTGGCCCGGGCTCCGCCGTCAACGGCCGCCTCCAAGCACGGGTGTGGGGGAGGAGGGAGACTGTCACCGCCCATGGCTGTGTGACCCCGGGCACCTCACTCACTGTCTCTGAGCTGTGCTACTGACCCATCTGTGAGAGGACAAAAGGTTATGGAGGGTGGGGGGGATGTGGAGTGTTGATCCCGAACTTTCTAGATTTTTCTAGAGCCTCTCAAAGAAGGCTGTGCACTCAAACACAGAGACAAGCTCCCCTTTAGCTGTGTCTAGAAAGCAGCCATATTCCCCGCCCCCCCAGCCCACATGCAGGGTCCTGAGGCCCTCGCTCAGAATTTATCACCATCCAAGAGGTTCAGACATATATAAATGTTTAATCTTAATGATATATTTTATTTAAGCTCATGTGTCCAGATTATATCATCTCAGCTTGAAATCAGATTTATTTTATTTTATATTATTTTATTCATTTTTTTTTTTTGAGACAGGGTCTCGCTCTATTGCCCAGGCTGGAGTGCAGTGGCATCATCACAGCTCACTGCAGCCTCGAACTCCTGGCCTCAAGCGATCCTCCTGCCTCACTGCATCCTCGAACTCCTGGCCTCAAGCGATCCTCCTGCCTCAGCCTCCCAAAGCTTTGGGATTACAGGTGTGAGCCACCGTGCCCGGCCTCCGATTCTTTTTTAAAAAATTTATTTTATTATCTGTTTCTCCGACTGGAGCATTAGGCAGGGAGGTCAGGGATTTGTGTTCTTTCAGCCCCATGCTTGGCACACAGTAGGTGCTCCATAAATGCCTGCAGAATGAAGGGGCGGCCCTTTCCCCAAAGGTGCTTGCTGTGGCATCTAGACTCGGGGGCCCCACTGGTGAGAGATGGTCCCGGGCTCTGTCTCCGCCCAGCCCCGGACAAGTCGCTCTATCTTCTGTCCCTCAGTTTCCTGATCTGTCAACCGGCGATGACAATAGTAAGTACAGGGTGACGCGACACGCAGACAGATGCGCTCAAAATGGTACGTGCCGCCCGGCTTGGCTCTGGCAGTAGCATCGAGATGCCGGTTCCTAATTGGTCTGGAGGAGGGGGGCAGCTGGGGGCTGGCCCGGGAGGCCGGGCGCAGAGGCCACCCCTTCTCCGGAATGAGGAAGGAGGCCCTGCCGGCCACCAGCACACAGGACCAGCGTGTGGTGGGGTTTTCCCGCCGCCGCCCCACCCTGCCTGGGCCCCCACCTCTCCTCCCCTGCGCCCTCGGCTGTGAACCTGTCGGGCCGGGTCTGGGCAGGTCGCGAGGCAGGCGGAGCCCTGGGCCTCCCCACCTCCTGCCTCCTCGCGCCCCCGCCCTGTTCCCAGCACTCAGCCCTCTCCGCCCCGCCGAGCCGCCTCCCAGTACGGAAGTCCCAGGGGAGTGACCCCCAAGAAGAAGGTGGGCCCCCCACCTTGCATGCCCTGGGGGCAGCCTGGGCAGTGGGGGGCCGGGGACAATGCCACCTGGTGTCCTCTGAGGCCCCCACACTATGGCCCGCTCGCTGACCTGGCGCTGCTGCCCCTGGTGCCTGTCGGAGGACGAGAAGGCTGCGGCCCGAGTGGACCAGGAGATAAACAGACTCCTTCTGGAACAGAAGAGGCAAGACCGGGGCGAGCTGAAGCTGCTGCTGCTGGGTGAGCCCGGGGCCGGCGGGCGAGGAGGAGGAGGAGGAGGAGGAGGACCAGGCTGGGTCGGGGGCCCTCGCCACCCCGGGGGCAGGGAGATCCCGGCAGCCCATTTTCCGGGCGCACAGAATGAGGCTGAGAGAGGCCAAGTTCCTGGTCCCAGGCCTGAGCCAGTGCGGCTCGGCAGGACCTGCCCTGCCTGCCTGTGTCATGGGACCGGAATGATGGGCTCCCGTCCGCCCGCCAGGGAGAGGCTGGCTCCCCCTCTGGTCTCTGTCTCCCTGGCACGGCTGGGGAGGCCTGGTCCAGGATTGGTTTGGGGGCTGGGACTGGTTGATTGGTTCATTCATTCATTCATTCATTCAGGGTGTGTTGACTACACTGGGAGGGAGGCCGTGGCAGAGGCTCGGGTGGGAGGAGAGGCTCTGGCGTCGCTGTCGGTGAGGATTTGAAGGCTCTGAGATTCTCGACTCCGAAACCTCAGGGCCTGGTGGCTCCTGTGTCTTGGTTTCCCAGCCTCCGTCCCCTGCTTGTGGTGCTGGCTGCCTGAGCCCAGGGACTCTGGCCTTGGGGGTCTCCTGGGATCCCCGAGTCCTTTGCTGGGGGCCGGCCGGCCCAGATCTTCCGCCCTCGCGTGTGCCTTCCCCGTGAGGTCATTCTGCCCTTGCTTCGCATTTCCCGTTTGCCTTTTTTTTTATTTTTGTTTTTTGAGACAGGATCTCACTTTGTTCCCCAGGCTGGAGTGCAGTGGCATCATCACAGCTCACTGCAGCCTCCAACTCCTGGGTTCGAGCGATCCTCCTGCCTCAGCCTCCCGAGTAGCTGGGACTATAGGTGCAGCCACCAGACCTGGCTAGTTTTTCTTATTTTTTGCAAAGACAGGGTCTTGCTATGTTGCTCAGGCTGGTCTCAAACTCCTGGCCTCCCAAAGTGCTTGGATTACAGGCGTGAGCCACCATACCTGGCCCCTTTTTCCTTAAATATTTGGTAGCATCATCAGTGAAACCATCTGAGCGTGGAAGATTTCTAGTTAAGAACTTAATGTCTTGAATAGGTATCTCTATTCGATGTCTTTAATAGATTGGCTGTTATTATATTAATAATGTATGATATGTTAATATGCCTTGTTCATTATTTTGAGTACATAGGGCAATTTAGGCGGCCTACTACTTCTTGAGTGAGCTTCAGTCCATTGTGTCTTTCAAAGAATTTTGTCCATTTAGTCTTAGTTGTCGACATTATTGGCATAAAATTGTTTATAATGTCCCCATGCTGCTGACCGTAGGATCCGTAGTGATGGCCCCTCTTTCCTTCTCGATAATCTGTCATTTGTGTCTTTTCTTCTTTTTTCTTGATCCGTCGGGCTAGGGGGTTGTCAGTTTTGGTGATCTTTCCTTGCATGGCTCAGGTTCATTTGTCCCCACCCCAGGGCCTTAGCACTTGCAGTTCTTCCTGTCGAGAGCTCTCAGCATCACCCCAGCCTTTGCAGGGCTGGCCCTTCCGTACCATGCAGGTCTCAGCCCAAGTGTCACCTCCTCAGAGAAGTTTTCTCCGGCTACCTTGGCTACGAAGACAGCCCCGTCATTCCCCGTCCCCTTCCTCTGTTTGATTCTTCTCCGTAGCCCTCGCTAGTGGATGTCCTCACCCTCTCCTCTGTCCCCAGCATCTGGGACAGGTGTACAGTGAGCCTGACACCCAGTAGATGGCCCATCGATGCTTCATGAGTGAGTGAATGAATGAATGAATGAATGAATCCTGTTTCAGAGGAGATGTGCCCCGGATGTTGTACCATATCTTCCTGCACCTGGGAACGTCCTCCACCCAAACCCCGCTGAGCCCTGCTCGGCTAGCCCCAAATCAGGACGCCCCTTCTAGCGATGTGGGGCGGGGGAGACAGTCTATGTCCCCGAGTGCTGACGGTGGCACCTTGTGCTGTGGTTTGGGCCGCCCCGTCCCAGTCCTGAGGGCTGCCTCTAAACCTTCCTCTCTTCTTGGAAACAGGAATCGAATCCAAACGTCTTTCTTTCCTGGAGGCAGCTGGTCCTTCTGAGGAAGGGGGCCAGGGGAGGGGCAGATCTGTCCCTGACACGAAGTAAACACCACGTTGGGGACGGGGAGGAGACAGAATAAGGGCACGAGAGGAGGCAGCTGTGTCCTTAGCACTCTGAGATAGGTCCTCCTAGGACCCAGATGGGGAAACTGAGGCCCAGAGAGGGCGAGCAACTTGCCCAAGGTCACACAGCTGGGACGCGAACCTAGAATTCTGGTTCCAGATTCTGTGGCACCTGACTGCCCCGGTCGTCTGCCTCGGGGAGAGAAAACCCACCAGATCCCAGCGACAGGTGGGGAAACTGAGGCTAGGGGGACGCAGCAGGATTCGTCCGGCCAGAGCCAGACTTGGGCGCCGAGCCTCTCGCCACCCGCTGTCGCTGCCCGTTTCCTGGGGAGGGAGGATCCCCCGCAGGTGGCCGGGGCTCAGCGCGGCTCACCCGGTTCCCGCCTGGCATCTGCCCGGTTCCACTTCCTCCTCCAAGGCCGGGAGGGAGGAAGCTGCCACTTCCTGTCTGGCCTGTGCCGCCTCTGGGGGGTTCCCTATGCCCCCTTCCGCCCGGGAGCTGTGCGTGGCGGGGCGGGGGTCCTGGAGAGGCGCCAGGACCCCCCGGGGCTCCAGGACGGCGTGGGCTGCAGAGAGGGGCTTCCGGGGGGATTTTTCAGACTTTCGAGTTATGACCCGTTGGTGAGTCACAGCATCCACGCCGTGGGTGGCAACCAGGACTGTTTCTTTTCTTTTTTGCTTTAATGAAGCAGAAGAGAAGAGGGTGGAAAAATCAGGGCATCGCGGCAAAATAAAGTGAACCGTCGCCTTCGGTTTGTTCTCTGCGCTTCTGGGGGGACCGGGGACCGGACGCTTGGAAGGCAAGGAAGTGGGGAGGCGTCGCTGGCCAGCCGTCTCCACGCCGCCTCCCGCAGCACCCAAAGGAGCCGTCTCACTTCCCGGTGTCTGCGGGAACGTCACAGGAGCTGACGCTTGTATGAGGCTTAAGCGGCTCAAATGGCTGCGCCCCATTTTGTTGGGGAAGGACTCGTAGGGACCTGAGTTGACTCCCTTGGTCTTCCAATTGCTGGGTGACCCTAGGCAAGTCGCTTAACCTCTCTGATCCCCTGTGTCTCCTCTGCCAATGGGAAATAACAGGAATCCTTGAGGACGGACTGAGGATACAGAGTCCGTCGGCTCAGGGCCCGGGAAATGGTGCGAGTTAGATGGTACTCACTGTGCTTATTATTAGTAGTAGTGGTAGCAGTATTCAGGCAGGGGAACTTCCAGGTGTACTACTTTAAAAGCCCATAGGTTGGGAGGCCGAGGCAGGAGGATCGCTTGAGCCTAGGGGTTCGATACCAGCCTGGGCAACATAGTGAGACCCCATCTCTACCAAAAAATTTTTAAAAGTTAGCTGGGCGTGGTGGTGCCTGTAGTCCCAGCTGCCTGGGAGGCTGAAGCAGGAGGATCATTTAAGCCCAGGAGTTCAAGACCAGCCTGGGTAACATAGCAAGACCCTGTCCCTACAAAAAATAAGAAAAAAAATTAGCCTGGCATGGTGGCACACTCCTATAGTCCCAGCTACTGGGACTGGGGAGGCCAAAGCAGAAGGATCGCTTGAGCCCAGGAGTTGGAGGCTGCAGTGAGCTATGATGACGCCACTGCACTCCAGCCTGGGTGACAGAGTGAGACCCTGTCTCAAAAAAATAAAAATAAGATAAAAGCCCATAGACTCTGGACTCAGAGAGAGCTGAGTTTGAATCCCAGCTCAGCCACTCAGCAGTGGCATGATCCAAAGCCATTCCCTCCACCAACCTGAGACTCAGTTTCCCCATATGAAAATGGGGCTGAGCATCATCCCCCAAGTGTGGGGCTCCGTTGGAGTCCAGCTCTGAGCAGCCTGTGAGCGCTTGGTCAAGGACGAGTGAGCTCAGGGCCACTTCTATCCCCAAATCGCCAAAGCTCCGAAAAGTGGAAAGTTCCCCCCAGGTTTCTGCGTTGGAGTCCCCCGGGAATCGGCGGGAGGATGTTTGCTTATCTCACGGATTGTCCACATCCCTGAGTATTAGTGAGTTTGTCTGTCCCCATCCTCAAATGCCATAAATTCCAGAATCCGAGACACAGACGGCCCTGTGTTGGAGAGTTTCAGATCGTGGATCGTAGGGTGTTTTTGTTTTGTTTTAAGGAAACTTCATGTTTTGGAGTAATTTTAGTTTTTAAAAAAATTTACTGGCCGGGCGCGGTGGCTCACGCTTGTAATCCTAGCACTCTGGGAGGCCGAGGTGGGAGGATTGCTTGAGCTCAGGAGTTCGAGACCAGCCTGAGCAAGAGCGAGATCCCATCTCTACCATAAATAGAAAGAAATTAGCCAAACAACTAAAAATAGAAAAAATTAGGCGGGCACGGTGGCGCGTGCCTGTGGTCCCAGCTACTTGGGAGGCTGAGGCAGGAGGATCTCTTGAACCCAGGAGTTTGAGGTTGCTGTGAGCTAGGCTGATGCCATGGCACTCTAGCCCAGGCAAGAAAGTGAGACTCTGTCTCAAAAAAAAAAAAAAATTTTATTTATTTTTTTAGAGATGGGGTCTTGCTCTGTTTCCCAGGCTGGAGTGCAGTGGTGCAATCATAGCTCACTGCAGCCTCCAACTTCTGGGCTCAAGTGATCCTCCTGCCTCAGCCTCCCAGGTAGCTGGGACTATAGGTGTGTGCCACCATGCCTGGCTAATTTTTAAATTCTTTTTTGTAGAGATGGGGTCTTGCAGTGTTGCCCAGGCTGGTCTCAAACTCCTGGGCTTAGGCGATCCTCCCACCTTGGCCTCCCAAAGCGCTGGGATCACAGGCGTGAGCCACCGCGCCCGGCCTTGGAATGATTTTAAATATACAGAAAAGTTGCAAAGACAGTGCTGGGTCTCCCCATCCCCCCCCTCACCAGCTGTCCCTCTCCACAGCATCTCGAATAACCACCGAGCGGTCGTCACAGCGGGGCAGTTAACACGGGGACGTCACTGCCCGTGGCCATAAACTCCATTCCACGCTTTATCCCGGTTTGATCAGTCTCACCTCTCCAACCCTGTTTCTGTTCCAAGCTCTAATCTCACACTGCATTTAGGGCTTTTGTTTTGTTTTGTTTTTCTTTTTATTTTCAAATAATTTCAGGCTTATAAAAATGTTGCACCCGGATTCTTTTGCAGATGTGAACATTTTACCACATTGCTTTTATTTCTTCCCTCTCTCTCTCTCTCTCTCTCTCTCTCTCTATGTAGATAGATACATATAGATACCCTATGTATGCTATATGTAAGCATGTATGTGTATACTTATCATTTATATAATGCACGACCATCTCTATAAATTATTTATGATACATTTATATAGTATATTTTTTTTGAACCCTTTATGAGTAAGTTGCAGGCCAGATACCTTTTTGCCCCTAAATGTTCAGTGGCTTTTTTTTTTTTTGAGACAGAGTCTCACTCTTTTTGCCCAGGCAGCTCACAGCAACCTTAGACTCCTGGGCTCAAGCGATCCTCCTGCCTCAGCCTCCTGAGTAGCTGGGACTACAGGCATGTGGCACCATGCCCGGCTAACTTTTTCTATATATTTTTAGCTGTCCAAGTAATTTCTTTCTATTTTTAGTAGAGACGGGGTCTCGCTCTTGCTCAGGCTGGTCT
>CAUYSK010127589.1:0-43093 GCA_963575035.1 Avahi laniger
AAAAAAAAAAAAACAGGTGACTTAATTTTTATTTAATTTTATTTTTTCTTAGACAGAGTCTCCCTCTGTCACAAAAGCTAGAGTTCAGTGGCATCATCTAGCTCATGGCAACCTCAAACTCCTGGGCTCAAGTGATGCTCCTGCCTCAGCCTCCAGAGTAGCTGGGACTACAGGCGCACACAACTGATGCCTGGATAATTTTTCTATTTTTAGTAGAGACAGGGTCTCATGCTTGCTCAGGCTGGTCTCGAACTCCTGAGCTCAAGCGATCCTCCCACCTTGGCCTCCCAGAGTGCTAGGATTATACGTGTGAACCACCAATCCCAGCCCAAAATCAGCTGACTTAAAAAAAAAAAGACATCTGGGGAATCACAAGGGAGAACTCAATCACTTCTTAAATAGTTTTACCACTCCCACGGGGTCTCATAACTAAGCTTTCTAATTATCTGCCCAGCTACGATGGCAAGCTGAATAGCACCTTCTTTTGGGAGCTAATTCTTAATAAACTTTCTCCTCAAAATGTGATTTTGTAAAGTTTCCGTTACAAGAAACTATTGTGAGTTTCTGAGGAAAAACCCAAAATCCAAGGTGCTACGTATGAGAGGGAGAGCATGAGCCCTAGGTATTTGAGCTATAAATTATCAGAACTGGCCAAGCAAGCTGGCTCATGCCTACGATCCTAGCACTTTGGGAGGCTAAGGCCAGGAGTTTGAGATCAGCCTGAGGAAGAGCAAGAACCCCATCTCTACAAAAAAAAAAAAAAAAACTTAGCGGGCATGGCGGCACACACCTGTGGTCCCAGCTAATCAGGAGGCTGAGGCAGGAGGATCGCTGGAGCCCAGGAGTTAGAGGCTGCAGTGAGTTATGATGCCGCCACTGCACTCTAGCCCAGGCAACACAATGAAACCCTGCCTCAAAAAAAAAAAAAAATTATCAGAACTTAATTTTTATAGCTTTTTACTTAATTTTATATACAAAAGGTACAAATGAAACGGGACAAAGACTTGTCAGAATAGCACAACATGTATGGTAGAAGATTAAGTTTGTTTCTAGAATTATATAGTCCTCTATGCTTGAAGAGACAGTTCTTAACCAGTCTCACTGCACACTTCATGTGCTCTTTGCTGTCAAATTATGACTAACGATGTCAACATAAAAAATTTAGTGTTTTTTTTTTTAAGAGCACTTCCAAATTTAAATATGTGTATCTTTTGACATTGCAATTCCCAGTTTAAGAATTTACATTGTAGGCCAGGCGCGGTGGCTCATGCCTGTAAACCTAGCACTCTGGGAGGCCAAGGCGGGCGGATTGTTTGAGCTCAGGAGTTCGAGACCAGCCTGAGCAAGAGTGAGATCTCGTCTCTACCAAAAATAGAAAGAAATTAATTGGACAGCTAAAAATATATAGAAAAAATTAGCCAGGCATGGTGGCGCATGCCTGTAGTCCCAGCTACTCGGGAGGCTGAGGCAGGAGGATTGCTTGAGCCCAGGAGTTTGAGGTTGCTGTGAGCTAGAATGATGCCACGGCACTCTAGCCCGGGCAACACAGTGAGACTCTGTCTCAAAAAAAAAAACAAAAAAAAAATACAGGAGAAAATACAGTTGTGTAGTAGCATAGGTGATGATAATATACATTTTTAGTACTTTATAGATTAAGCAGCAAAAATTACTAAGAATTTGTCATATGAGTAATAAAATGTTTTATTAAATATAAATATATGAAAATTTGTCTCTAAGAACAAAGTTAACTTTCCTGTGTATAGAATATTTATATAAAATTGACTAATTTAAAAAATCAAAAATAATGCAGGTAGCAAAAATTAATAAAAAAATATAAACAAAAGAAAAAGATCATTTAGGGGAAAAATCCATGTAATTTCTGGTAATGTCTGGATCAGTGAGTAAATCCAAAGTTTGTAGAATTTTTAAAGATAAACAATAATGAGAACAAAATCAAATTTCATAGAATTTTTCCAACACTGCACTCTCAGAGAAAAATATATAATAGTTAATGATTTTTTATTATTAAACAAGAAACTATGATACTACATTAACTAAGATTCAAATTAAAAGTATAAATCCAATTTTAAATTGCAATTGTTAGGGATATAATATGAGCAAAATGTGCCAAAGCTTACAGACTTTTCCCCAAAATTGTACTCAGAGAAAAATATAGTCTTTGTTTTTATTATTAAATAAATATAATAAATAAATTTTAACTATGTTTTAAAAAATTTAATTGAACAAAATGTAATTAAAGTAGAATTGACCAATGTTAAGGGGTATAAATGTTTATAGATAGATATGGAGTAATTGTCACTTGCATAAATCTTATCTCCAGTCTATCAATTTAAACACCAACATCTAAGTACCAATTTTCTACTTAACTTTATGTTTTTAGAATCCTGTGAGAGAAGTCTATTTCAAACTTTCATAAGCAAAATAAGAAAATGTATTACTTATGCTATTGTGAATGTATGTCTCTCCAAAATTCATATATTGAAATTCAAACCCCAAGGTGATGGTATTAAGTGGTGGGGCCTGTGGGAGGTGATTAGAGCATGAGTGCTCTGCCCTCACGAATGAGATTAATGCTCTTAAAAAAGAGACTTTAGAAAGCTGCCTGGTCCTTCCATCTCTTTTGCCTTCAGGGATGCCACATTCCTCCCTTCTGCCCTTCTACCATGTGAAGACATAGCAAGAAGGCACCATCTTGGAAACAGAGAGCAGCCTTCAATAGACACTGAATCTATCAGTTCCTTAATCTCAGTCTTCCCAGTCTCTAGAACCATGAAAAATAATATGTTATTGTTTATAAATTACCCAATCTGTGGCATTTTGTTTTAGCAACCTGAGTGAACTAAGACAGCTTATATAACTAAGAAGTCAGATGCTCAATAGTTTTCTTCTCTTGTCTTTCTCTCTTTTTCTCTATCTCCCATTCTTCAGCCTTCCCTTCTTTCCCTCAAGTTTTCCCTCTGTTTTTCTCTATGAATTTTTATCCCTTTCTACGTCACATTATTTTTTTCTCATATTCCCAGAAAACATCTGCAAAGTCCTAATTCTTTACTTATTAGTCCAAAGACAGATAAAACATCACATATTTCATCTTAGGACTTGGGCCAGATATTTAGAGACTATGATTGGTTGATTTTTTCTTTTTTTTGGCTCCTAGCAAGAAAGATGTTTAAGCACAAACTTACTCATCTGAAATTAAAATGGTGCTTAAAGAAGTCATTTCTGTCTATGGACTGCTATTAAAAATAGTTATAAAATTGCGAAAATAATAAAAATTTATGCAATATGCTAAAAATAAATCCTGACATCACAGAGAGAAAGAAAAATGGTAGAAATAAGTTTTGGATCTGTATTGGTTAGTTTTTGCTGCACAGTACAATTATGCAAAACTTGATGGCTTAAAACTACAGTCCTTTATCTCTTGGCACTCCACACTGGCAATTTGGGATGGGATCAGCTGGAGGGTGATTGGTTCTGAATGGCCTCACTCAGATGTCTGATGTTCAGCTACAGTGACAGAGGCAACTAGGCCATATTTTCAGTAACTAGCAAACTAACTCAGGATTCTTCCTTTAGTGTCTGAGTTCCAAAAGCTGCAAGAGAAGCCAATGTCCAAAGCACTAGCACTTTTCAAACTCCTTCTTATGTCATATTTGTTAGAATACAATTAGCCAAAGCAAGCGACATGGTCAAAGTCTTATTTAATGGATTAAGAGGCAAATCCCACTTTTTGATGTGATAACCAGCAAAGTCACATTGCCAAGGGGTATTAGTGCAGAACTGGCTTGGCTTTTTATTTTTATTTTTGCAAGGAGCTGTTAATAATCTCTCACAAGTTTTCCAGAAGTTATCAGAGAGAATGGGAGAAGGTTGAACCTTCAAGTCACACTCAAATATCTCTTGCTGCTCCCTCTCTTCTTTAGTCCACTAGATTTCCAATAAAAATTGCTGAATGAAAAAGCAAGTTGCAGTACTATATGCAAATTAAACAAATATATATGTACTTAAAAGCACATATACACATTAAATATTGCTCACTTATATGTATATCTATAAATAAAGTTAGAGATGGTGAATGAGCAGCTTAAGCATTTGTGATTAATTTGTGTTTATAATGAGAATATAGGTATTTGATCAAAATAGAAAAGGAGACCAAAATAGAAAAAAATGAGGTCTCAACTAAGGAGGATGATAGAGTAAATTAACCTAAATCTGTTGCCTATGGTCCAGCATGAAATGAGCACCATAAATGAATTAAAAATATGCAACATAAGCCAAGAAAATTTCTGTTTTAATATTCAGGGAAAATGTATATACACCTATCAAATAATAAAGGTCCTGGTTTTTGTTTTGTGTTATGTCAATCTATGAAATGATTTTAAATATGACATTAATAAAAATGTGTAACTCAGATGATAGATAGTCACTTCATCTCTTCTGGCCTTAGATCTTATTTCTGTTGTTACCTCATAAAGGCACTCTTCCAATTATCCTTGACTTTGCATATCTGCTGAGCATAGACATGAAAATTTTTGTCAAGATCTTGTCTTTTGATTTAATAATTATAACATTCTTCCTATCAAGCTAAGATATACTTAAATTTTTTATGTATATTTACATATATGTGTGTGTGTATATATACACACATATACCTGGAATACTTTTACAATATTTCCAGAATATACCAAACAGAAATATAACCAAATTTAGATGTTATAATAGTATCTCCTTATGTCTACTGAGTATGCCAGCTGGTTTGCTCAAGGTTGAGTTGGTAATTGTACATAAGAGACTGCTGCCCTTAGACGTAAAAATGCAAGTATTTCACTTCTTCATATAAGTAATCTCTAGCAACACAATGAAAATTTAAAGGGACACACTGACATGTGAAAGGCAAAACTTAACTCAAATGAATAGAATAGAATGGTTTAAGTTAGACTTAATGCAAAGCAATAACATCTCTAAGTGAATGAATGGAATGACAGAAATTTTCCATGAGGGAATAAATTGTGTACTGCAGTGCAGAGGATTTGATTAGATATTTAATGACAATATGCTTTATTAATTACATTTAGACAGATGCTGAGCAGGAGTAATTAAAAAACAAAACAATTTTGAAGATTCTCCTGGAGTAAAGTTTAACTAATATTAAAAATATTGAGATAAACACATCACTTAATTATCCTGTGTGCCATAAATGATTGGTAAATAAATGAATGAATATTGGTCACATTTCTACGAGCTTCCCTGGTCCCTTTCTCTCTGCTATGTCTTATGCCAGGGATACCCAGTGTCAATTTGTCCTTTCTCCTGGCCTTAGATGCTTTTTTTGTTGCTGCTTCATAAGGCAACTCTTTCTGTTATCCTTGACTTTGTATATCTGCTCAGTGCACACATGAAAATTTTGTCGAGATCCTATTTGTTTTTATTTCAGCATGTTATGGGGGTTCAAATGTTTAGGTCATGTATATTGCCTTTGCCCCACCTGAATCAGAGCTTGAAGCATGTCCATCCCTCAGACGGTGTGCACCACTCACCATCAAACTGATATTAAAGATCCTATTTTTTATTCAATAATTGCAATCATCTTCCTATCAAGCTAAAATGTATTTAAAATTTATTTAATAGGATAAAAGTAGAGGCCTATTATTTCTTACAGCTTTTTATGTAACACTTGATTTTTTTTTACTTTTATATAAACCTCATTCTCTATTTTTTTTTTTTTGATTCAAATTCTTTCAGAGACTGGATCAAAAGCAAATGGATGTGGCATATATAGACCATCCCAAGTCAGTCATTCTGATAGACAATGCTCATGTGCTCCTCAACCAACCAGAAGCTGCCACTGCAGGTGAACTGCTTTGGAACTTAAGGATTGTGCTCCCCACCCCAACTGTTCATGTCTGTCTCATTCTGTTTGACAGGTGTCAGTTGTCTCTGGCATATAACACCCTCTCCCACTGGGAACTCAGGCTTAAAAGCATATTACTCTCATCACCTTGCCCTGAAATCCCCGAATTCCTAGAATAAGACATAAATAATAACCAAGACCATTTCCTCTTAACTTCACCATCCTGTTAAAATTTAACCTTTATGTGTAATTGAAGTAAAGAAGTAACCTTTATGTGTTATTGAAGTAGAAGCATTGTATCTCGCTGATAAAAACAAGTTTAAAGGCAGAAATTCATTATAAAGCATTTAAAACACTAAACCATGGGGGCTTCCACCTGAATCTTCTGTCCATTTATTTCCCTAACACAGCATATACTACGATCCAGACAAATCAAATTAATTATAGTTACTTGAATATGGCATCTTGGCTTATGTTTCTGTATTTTATATATGCTATGTATTATGCCAGTAATACAGTACTTTTAAGACTTTTAGATAAGGACACCCAGTAAGACCTGTATTTCAAAGAGCAGCAAAGAACACAAATATGTGCATATATGTCTGTGTGTATGTATGAAAGAAAAAAAATTTTCCCATAAAAGTCCTTAATCTTACTACATGTGATGCATTTCATAATTTGTATTCATCTATTTAATTTTCCAAAAATACTGATCACAATTTATAAGACTGATTTTATGAATCCTTAAGGTGTCATGACTCTAACCTTAGAATAGAAATAAAAATCAAAGCAGCATTGTCTTCTCTTTCCACTTATGTAGATCACTCCCTGTTTTTCCAAATTTCTCTGAATTGTTATGGATGACTTGCGAACTCTGTAAATTCTATAACCTATAGGGAAGTTTTCATTCCTAGAAGCAGAGAAAACATTTCTTAAAATGAGGTCATTGAAGTACAAAGTTTACATGTCACCAATTATCAGAAATAAGCATAAATGAACTAGGAATGTGTTCTGGTAATGAAATAAATACTTTTCCCTAATCTCTTAGCTGTCAGACTAGCAGAGAACAGAAACCAATACTTGCAGTATGTTATACTCCAGGGGTTAGAATTGTTCTACGGGCAATTTTACGCAAAGCCGTCAAGTGATAGCTTCCTTGATTAGAGATGTAATTGTTTGATGGACAAACTAAATCAGGATTACAAAATCTTAAACCCAACTTTTTAACTTTAAAATTTAATTTAAATTAAATTGGCATGTAATCAATGTGAAAGTTATAAAGCATGACACAAATTGACATGGCACATTTTTCAAGCATATGTTGCCTTCATCTTGGAGGAAAAAGAGTAAAATAAATGTATCATACTAGTTGTGAGAATACAAGGACAGTGCACTTTGTGAAAACTGGGGGTAAATTGCTCGAAATTACTATCAGCATAAAGGTTCAAGCTGACAAGAAGCCTCTCACTGTCACAATTTAAACTGGATGATTTGTAGTCACATCATGTACTCTCTAGGCTACCTCTAGTCTCTACTCTCAGTGTATTTATAGCAACAAAAAGCTTGATTTCAGTAGGTGAGGTACAAATAAACACATTAACAGATAAATTATGATAAATATTACTATTAAGCATAGACTTTCAAAGCATGTGCAAATTTAATGCAAAAAGTTAAATTTTTTAAACCATACCCTACAAAGTTGAAGATTACTTTTTTAAATATAATGCAAACTGAAACGTATCAGAGAAGTGCACAGATCACAAAAGCACAGTTCAATAAACTTTTACAACCTTCACATATTCTTGGAAACATGAACCAGACCTCTCAGCATGCAAAGGCCTTTATATGGTTCTTCAAAGTCTCTTTTCCTTCATTGCCAAGAGTAATTTCTATCCTGAATTCTATTACAATTAATTAGATAATCCTTTTTTATGATTTATATAAACTGAATCATAGAGTAATACACTCTCTGACAAGATTTCCCTGGCTCAGTATCTATGAGATTCATCCTTCTTGAACGTAGCAGTTTAGGCATTCTCACTGTTCTTTAGCATTTTATTATATATCAAAATACACCATAATTTATTTACTCATTCTACTATTGATAAACAATTGGGTTCTTTCTAAATTGGGGTAATGCAACTAGGTTGATACAAATCTTCTCTTCTTTGGTATCTGCTGATGCATATGTAAGAGGAAATTCCTAGAAGTAGTATGAATAAGTAATAGACTATGAATATAACCAGCTTTTGTAGACGCAATCATGCTTTTCACCAGAGCAAGTTTGCCAAATTACATTGCTAACAGTGATGTATAAGATTTCCAATTACTCTACATACTGTTTAGAACTTGGAATTGTCAGGTTTTTTTGTTTTTGTTTTTTTTAGCTATTCTGGTGTATGTGTGTTGGTATAACATCATGAGTTACAAATAATTAGGTTAAGAATGTTACTATTAATTAAGTTGAACAGGTTTTCATTTTATTGGCTATTTAGATTTTTTTCATACTTCAAAAGTCTACTACCCATTTTTTAAAATGGAGATATCCATGTTTTCTTAGTGATTTGAAGTCCTTGACATATTATATTACATATAAATATTGTCAGATATATTGGAATATCTTCTCCTAATTTGTGCATGGTATTTTTACTTTCTAATAGTATCTTTGACAAAAATAAATTATTAAAGTAGACAAATTTATCAATTTTTAAAATTAATGCTTTTGTTTCCTCTACAAAACATCTTTATTTAACCTAACATCCATATGTTATCTTCTATATATATTATTGTTTTAATTTTCACACTTAGACATCCAATCAATTGCAATTAATTTTTTGCACATGATATGAGGAGGTAGGAGGTAAAGATTTGTTTTTGTTTTTATTTTTTTCCCAAGATAACTATCCAATTGGCACAGCACTCTATACTGAAAATACCATCTTTTCTTCACTCTGCTGTGTTGTCATCTTTAAACCAGATAGCAGTTCTGTATGTGTGGATCTGTTTCCTATCTCTTGAATTTGTCTGTCCTTGAACCAATACATATTATCAATTATCTTTATAACCCTTTATGTTGGCAGTGTAGGTCTTCCAACTTAGTCTTTATTCCTAGGGAATACTGCATCTGACAGAATTTTAAGATGGTCCCCAAGTTTCCCAATCGCTGGTATATACATCATTCATAGGCCCCTCCCCTCGAGTGTAGGCAGGACAGATGGATATGATGGGATAATCACTCTTTTGATTAGTTTATGTTCTATAGAGTAAGTGGTGGGATTGTCCCTCCCTTGATTGCATTACATTATGTAAGACTATCCTATAGCAAACTGGGAAAGATTCTCCTACTGGCTTTGAAGAAGTTAGCAGCCATGTTGTGACATGGTCACATGGCTAGGACGTGACAGCAACCTCTAGGAGGTGAGAGCTGCCCCTAGCTAACAGCCAGAAAGAAAACAGGGACCTCACTCTTACAGCTACTACAAGAAACTGACTTCTGCTAATAACCTGATTGAGTCTGGAAATGGATTCTCCCCGATCAGTCTTCCAGAAGAGCATGTAGCGTGGCTGAAACCCTGAATTCAGCCTATGAGACTCTAAGCAGGGAATCCAGCTGCACTAGACTTCTGATCTACAGAAACTGTGAGATAATAAATGGATGTTATTTTAAGCCACTAAGTCCATGGTAACTGTTATGCAACAATAGAAAACTAATATAAATAACTTGAATTTTTTTTGGCCCTTTTCATTTCCACATATATTCTAAAATCAACTCATTAATTTTCAATTTTAAAACCTGCTGAAAATTTGAATGCAAAAGTATTGAATTTGTAATAGAGAAGACTTCCTTAGTTCCTTTCAATACAGCTTTGTATTTTCTACTCTTAACAAGAATTGTTGTTAAAATAGTATTTTGCTTTGCCTGTAACTATTTAGGAAAATTCCTTAGTAAAATCATATGAACTTTACTTTTTTTGAGGAAATGACTTTTTGGAACTTTAATTTCTTTAATACATATAAACCTACTCAAATTTTATGTCAACTTCTGCCACTTTGTGTGTGTGTGTATGTATATTTTTTTCATAAAATTATGCATAATATCTTATTGCCTTTAATATGGTTTATTATCCTTTTATTATCTTTATAATATCTATAGGGTCTTTCAAGTCACTGTCTTTTTATCCACTTAAATTATATATGATATATATAAATTATTAGATACATAAATTACATATATTTTAGTATTCTTATCAATCTTATCAAAGTGTTGTCAATTTTATGAAACATTTAATAGAGTAGCTTTTAGATTAGTTGACTTTCTCCATTGTACATATGTTTTCAATTTCATTGATTTCTCTTCCTATCTTTATCACTTCTCCTACTTTCTTTAGGATTAATTTGCTGTTATTTTTCTAGCTTTTTAAGAGAGCTGCTTATATTACTAAAATGTGGAATTTTCTTATTTCAAATATGTGCCTTTAGGGCTATAACTTTTTCTCTGAAATACAAAGGAAATAATATAAGCAAAATTAAAAAAAAAAGAAGGTTTAGTGAATGTAGAGTTTTCTATTTTTATTTGAGGGTTGTTCATGTCAAGTAGAAAAACAAGGATCACCTCCAGAAATGTTGGTTGAAATCCTAGCATAATAAGAATTGAATATTTGATTAAGGAATTGTACTTAATTCTAATGTAATCTAATTGGCCCTAGAAAACATATCATCAGCTATTTTAATAAGGTTTATTTTTAGCAGTATGCAGAATGCATTGGGGGCACAGGGGCAATTAATCGCAATTTTCCATGCAGGATATACAGCTGGTTTGTGTTATTACAAAAGCTTCTCATGGGCATAAAAACATGAAGGAGGTCATAGGTGAGAAGGACAATTTAAAATTTAAACTGTGAAGACATTAATTATATTTAAAAACAAAGTAAAAGGCAGAATCAACAATGTCTCTGAGTAGTAGTGTCTGAGTAGTGATGGGGGAATGGGGTAGTTACACCATCAAGGGAAAGAGGTACTTCTAAAGAATAATTAGTTTGGATAAGGAAGAATGGTGGAAGTGAGGAGATAAAAAGGTCAAGGATTATAAAGCCTTCTGGCCAGGCACGGTGGGGTGGCTCATGCCTGTAATTCTGGCACTCTGGGAGGCTGAGGCGAGAGGATCATTTGAGGTCAGGAGTTCGAGACCAGCCTAAGCGAGAATGAGAACCCATCTCTACTAAAGATAGAAAAAATTAGCCAGGCGTGGTGGTGCACGCACCTGTAGTCCCAGCTACTTGGGAGGCTGAGGCAGTAGGATCGCTTGAGCCCAGGAGTTTGAGGTTGCTGTGAGCTAGGCTGACACCACGGCACTCTAGCCTGGGCAACAAAGCAAGACTATGCCTCAAAAAAATAAAAAATAAATAAAGCCTTCTTATACCTCTTCCATTTGTTTCGGAATTGATTCCCTAAATGTTAAGTAAGGAGCAGGGATAACTCCTAGTATTAGTTGCTCTGAAATGAACCAGATGCCAAATATAAGAAATTGGGTGCTACAAGGATGTCAAAGTACAATGAAAGTACAAAACCAGACTGTTAGTCCACAAAGCTAGATAGAGAGGTGAAGTGAAGATTTAAACTGGAAATGTTAATCAAATAATCAAGAAAGCTAAAGACGAAGTTAGCAGCAAGCAATCAGGATATTGTAAACAATAGGCTTCTTTCAAGTTCTTTTAAAAACTAATTTCTCAATTTGAAGAAAACCAAATCTCTCCTTTTATTACCTTGATTTTGTAATTATGAATGTTTCTCCAATTAAAGCTAGTAAATTTTCAAAGGTTATGAGTTAGCAATTTGGAAGCTACTTTAGATATATATCAGGATTGGCCAAATAAGTAAATATATTATAGAAAAAGAAAGCCAGACTCCTCACTGTCAGAGAAGAAAGTTACAAATAAGGAAAAATGGAAGGCTAAGATGAATTCATTAGAGTTAAAACACATATGTTTTTGTTATATATATGGACACAGAGGCAAATGCAAAAATAAATGTTTAAGTGTCTATGTATTCATGAATTAGAATACATACATATATTTCATGGTTCTGTCTGATGAAAGAATCTAGAAAGAACTATTGTACAGCAATGATACCCTAGCAGTGATAAGCACACCTAGTCCTAGACATGCATGAGTGTGTGAGTGTATCTAGAAACACATAACCAACACAAGGTAAGAATAGCCTCAATTCTTTTTGTTTTAAAGACTTTATGCTTACCTATCCATAGTCATTTTATCCATCTATCTATCTATAATACCCTAGGGATGTGTTATATTCCTATTTTATAGCCATAAACTATACAGAAAAGTTTTCTTTCCTCCTTCCTCTCATGCTCATATGGATAAGATAGATACTAAATAAGAAGAGAAATAAAATAAATTTTCAGATTTTTATAATTGCTGAGAACAAAATGGACAGTATGTAACAAGTAACCTAACTGGCTTCATAAGGGGAAAGGGTGGCCTCTCTGTCATAAATAAGATGATTAGGAATAACAAACCTCCCTTGCTTGGCCACCTAAAGAAAGTGAATGGTTAACACATTCTCAAGCTTGGGGTGTGGATTCAAACCCTATGAATGACTGCAAAGACCCAAAAAAAGAGTTTGGCAGTTGAACAAATAGTAAAGAAATCAAGTTGCCCAGATCTTAAAGAGAAGGGGGAGAGGATTACGTAATTTAAAAGTAGGCAGAATCAATTTTGTAGAACATTCAGAATCTGGATTTCACTTTTAAAATTTTAGCAACAACTCATAATCAAAGGTTAATAATTTGCAGTTTAGTACACACAGTTGGGGATGAAAATTTTATTCCTATCTTCCTAAAACTAGAATCACCTTTTCTCACATACAAAAATATTTTACCTCGGGGAATTTAATTTCAAGTATCAAACCTGAGCAGAAGTACATAAAAGTACATAAAAATGTTTCCAATTTGTATTACATGGCAATTAATCCTCTACCCCATCCCAAAACTGAGCCTGGAGCTCTTTCTTTATACATAATTTTGTGAGCACAAATAAATATTTCAAGGAAAATGGACATACCTAAGGAATGTAAATATCCTCTGGCTGCAGAAAGTCAATACTACTGCCCAAAACATGATTTATTGATAATGTGTCAGACACTGATTTTTCTTTAATTTAAAAGAGAATAGGAATATATTAAATTGGTATTTCCAGAAAGCTCTTTTTTGTACCTTACTTTTATGAAAGCTGTTAGTATGATCATTAACCCTGTAATAGAGTATTTCAGGTTTTTGCCTCTTTAATAACACCTTCATAGTTCATAGTTCCCTAAGAACAGCAAATATTAGTTAAAAAATGAATGTATTCAGTTACTTTGTTGCCATTTATACCTTTCTTCATGAGCTGATTTTGGAAAGGCTATGATAAATGGTTATCAGTTTCCTTTCCTCATTAGGTTATCTCTGAATTCACTGTCTCCTGGTTTCAAGGATGATTGCAGAAATATGGCCATAAAACGTTAGCTTCTCATTACACCTGGAAGCAGTAGGAGTATAGTATTTATAATCTCATTATCTCAATGGATAGTTGTAGCTGTGCATATGCTCTCATTATCTCTGCTGGGGATAGTAATGATATATATAGTCTCATTTTCTGTGCTGTGGAATCAGAGAATTGCATTTAAAATAAAGTGTTCTGCACTGTAAGTAATATGAGGTGGGTGGATAACTGGTTGAAAGTGTGTCTAGCTTTTTTATTATTAGAGTTTCCATTTTTCATAAAGATGTGATATTTGCTCCTCAAATCTCTACAATTAGAAAATTCTGGTAATAGTAAACAAATAAGAATATGAAATAAATAAAAATACTGAAGATTATGAAGGACACCTCCACCAACAATACCCCCTCCAACCAAGTGTCAAGAGAGAGGGAAACAGAGAGAAGATAATAATTTCACATGACAAAGAAACAATATTTTAGTCTTGAACTTCCCTGTTCTCATTTCAGTCCCCTAGCCATCAGCTTTCTTACATGAAGTGTTATGAAAAATGCCCTTTGCTTATAATAGTTCAAAATAAAACAATTTGATTTTGAACACTTTCATAAACATAATGTTATACAATCTCATAGCAGTTGCAGGAAAGTAACAAAAGTTCAGAGAATGAAGGAAAATGCACAATTCACATGGTTTCTAAATTATGTTTCCAAGTAAATTTCTCCAAAATAAAATAAAAGATAGGTAAAATTTTATCCCTTAAAGGATAAATGCTGATGTATGTATCTAAGTAGCCTGCTAATGTGTTATACAAATAAATCTCCTAAGTAAATTTCATTTTTTTTACTTCTTATGGAGAAATTTAATAATTATTTAGACTAATATCTTTAAATAAAGAGGAAGTAAGTACATACACAAATGTAGACAATTCCAGTATTACCAAAAAGCTTCAACTCACTAGCCTTGGGAATAATTAAATCACCTCTTTTTCTAATACTTATGTTAAATTCTGGTCCCTTCACCCACTCATGTTAACAGGACATCCAATTGCTTCTCTTTGAACCTCCCACTCCATTTTTATTTATATAAAAATCCAAAGGACCTAATCCTCTTTACAAATTCATGGCAAAGAGAAAACTGGAGAACAAAACATTTTTAGCTGCTATTTCTTTTCTTCCGTGAGTTTTGCTGCAAAAAAAAAAAAAAATTATCTTTCAACAATTCAGTACGTCGCCCACCACTATTATCTTGTTGCTCTTATTGGCTCAAGTCTCTATGCAGGCAGTAGAATTTCTGTCTTGAATTTAGCCAAGGATGGCTATCTAATTGATCCCCTAAGTTAACAGGTCTTTAGTTTACTTTCAAGTGGAAATATCATTTACTATTCCACTGAGACTGGGTCAGGAGGAGGTTAGAAACTCAGTCATTTGATAAAACAACTTTATTTCCTTTAGGCAGATGATCAGTAGGGGGATTGCTACGTTGAATGGTAGGTCTACATTTATTTCTTTCAGGAATCTCCATACTGTTTTCCATAGAGGTTGTATTAATTTGCAGTCCCACCAACAGTGAGTAAGTATTCTTTTCTCTCTGCATCCATGCCAGCATCTATTGGTTTTTGACTTTTTAGTAATGGCCATTCTGATAGGGGTAAGGTGGTATTTCATTGTAGTTTTAATTTGCATTTTCCTAATGATTAGTGATGTTGAGCATTTTTTCATATACATTTTTGGGCGATTTGTCAATCTTCTTTTGAAAGACTATTCATAACTTTTGCCCACATTTTGATGGGGTTGTTTGGTTTTTTCTTGCTGATTTATTTGAGTTCTTTGTAAATTCTGGATATCATTCCTGTGTCAGATGTATATTTTGTGAATATTTTCTCCCATTCTGTAGGTTGTCTATTCACTCTATTGATTATTTCCTTTGTTGTGCAGAAGCCTTTTAATTTAATTATGTTCCATTTATTTATTTTTGTTGTTGCTATACTTGCCTTTGGGCCACTAAAATGTTTATTGCAGTACAATTCACAATTGCAAAGATGGGGAATCAACCTAAGTGCCCTTCAATTCATGAGCGGATAAAGAAAATGTAGTATACATATACCATACACTCAGTCATGAAAAGGAATGAAATAATGTCATCTGCAGCAATGTGGAGGGAACTGGAGACCATTATCCTAAGTGAAGTATCTCAGGAATGGAAAACTATATGTTCTCATTAATAAGTGGGAGCTAATAGGTGGGTACACACGGGTGCAAAGTGACTTAAAGGACATGGGAAACCAAGAAGGGGGAAGGCAGGCAGAGGGTGTGACATAAAAACTTACCTGTTGGGTACCATGAACACTATTCTGGTGATTGGCACAACAAAAGCCCTCACTTAAGCATATACAAGCTATCCTTGTAACAAAAACTCTTGTACCCCATTAACTAACATTTTGGAAATAAAAAATAAAATATAATAAAATAAAATAAACATATAAAGCTTCACGTAAAATTATCATCTCGTATCTTTTTTCAAAGCACTTTTATTTAACCTCATTTTCACATCTTAATGAGTCACGATTTTAATTTTTTTGTTGTGATTTTAGGTTTAATGTTTACTAATCTTTCCTGCTTACACCTCATTTTTTCCTTTTGAATTCAATATCTTCCCAAATAATTGTTCTCAGAAATGTCTTGTGAGTGATAACCTCATTCAGTCTTTATTAAATGGAAATATATTTATTTCAACCTCAATCTTGAATGATAATTTAACTGAGTACAGAGTTCTGAGTTGATAATTTATTTTATCTTTGCAGCTTTAGCATTTTAACATTGTTATTCTTTTGTCTTCTGGACTCTATTATTTTTACTGTTGATATATTTGCTGCTAGTTAATTAGTAAGTCTTATGTCTTTTCTAAGGCTGTTTTTCATTTTTGTGTTCCGCAATTTCAGTATGGTTTAGTAGAATTGTTTTATGTCTAAATTTTTTTGCTAGGGATTTTCTGTGTTTGTCGATTGTGAAAATTCTTGCTTTTTATTAACTCCAGAAAATTCTCAGCTTCCATGTCAGCATCATTGTCTTTCGCTAATTCTATTACCTTCCTCTGAGTGGTGTTTGGACCTTGCCAAACTATCTTCCATCTCTCTTAATTTCTCACTTACTTTCTACCTCTGTATTTCTACAAACTGCATTCCAGTAAATTATCTTTGAGCAGCTTTCGGTTAACATATTCTTTTCTCAGCTCTGTTTCACTTGTTGTTTAATTGATCCACTGAGTTTTTGTTAACAATTGTACTTTTAAAAAATAATTTCTAGAAATTCCATTTGATTTTTTTCTACACCTGAGTTTTACATGTTTTCTTTCTTCATGATTTTAAAATATAAGTCACTTGAAAAATATTCATTGTTTCTCTGTTTCTCTTGTAATCATGCTTACTTTCACTCATAGTAGATAATTTTTTGGTGTATATGTGTAATTAAGTGGAAGTAAATCTTCAGTAAAACATGATATATGTGGATCCTGTGTAGCAGAGATGGAAACTGAATGAAAAATTAAAATAAATGGACATTAAAAGGTAAGATTGAAAAGAAGTTACAGGAAAAAATTCTAGAGAGAAGTAGGAAAAATAATTGGTGATGTAATATCTGAGAATTATTTGGAATCATTCTCTTTAGAGTATTCCTGATAACACTGTTAATAAGAAAATCTAATTAAATATTTATAAGAAGTTTTAGGATAACTTGCATTTCTGTAGAAGATGCTTATAAACACAAAAGCATTTAGTTGATGTCATTTCCAATTGTAAAGCCAGCACCTGGGAAGTACTAGTCAAATGTACCTAGGCCTTATAACCAATTCCATTTAATCATTTTACAAAAGCAGAACTTTCATTATCAGCATCACCCTCCCAAAAGAAGGACATTAGTACACCCTTATCCACAATTTCACTTTCCATGGTTTCAGTTACCTGTGGTCACTCAGGGTCCAATAATATTAAATGAAAAATTCTAGAAATAAACAATTTGTAAGTTTTAAATGGTACACCATTCTGAGTAGTGTGAAGAAATTTCAAGCCATTTTGTTTTGTCCTGCCTGGGATGTGAATCATCCCTTTGTCTAAACTATCCACACTTTATATGTTACCTGCCTATTAGTCACTTAGTAGCTGTCTGGGTTATCAGATCCAGTATGTAGAGAGTTTGGTAATATCTATGGCTTAAGGTAACCACTATGGGTCTTGAAACTTATCTCCTGCAGGTAAGGGGGACTAGAGTAGACAATAGTTCATGGTTGAATTAGCAGAAACACATATTTTATTACTATAAAACTCATAAATAGCTGTCAGTTAAAAATCTTAAGTAAACAACAAAAGAGTTCATTTATAAAGCATGGTACACAACTTGGTTCCCATACCATTTTAAATAACAAAACAAATCCTATAAGTATATATTATAATAAAATATGCAATTGAAGCCATTCTAATTTTTGTGTGATTTTAGTCTGAGAGTATATACATTAGAGATTTATGTGACAGCTGTCAAGAAGTAGTCACAATTGTCTTTTCCTCTTAGAAACTTAGAATACTCTGTTCTTTTCTAGTGTTTTATAGAATGCAGGTATTAGGATATTCTTTTAACATAGTAAAGAACTAAAAATGTAACCAGAAATTATTAATAATTTCTATCTTTGATTTCAGATGATCAAAAAATAAAAACTTCACATCTTTCACAATGCATAAAATCATTTCTAAACTAGCCCTTCTGAAAAGCAGTTTAAAGATTTTTACATGATTTAGTAAAAGAGTTTTTGTCTGAAAACGTTTTCATATGTTCATGCAACCATTGTTATAAAATACTTGTTCTGTTGGAAATAAAATTCTGCTCTCACCCCAGGTTCATAGCATAATTTTATTTCAAAAGCAATATTCAATAATACTTCATTTAACAGGGGCTCTGGGAATAAAACTCATTTAATACAAAGTGACTTCTTTACTTCCCATTAGCTTGAGGTTATTGAAAACAAGCCTTTGGTATGGTTAAAAATGAATGTTTCCTTCCTTTGAATTGGTAGGTCTAGGGTAAACCAAGTAACTTATTTTTAAAATGATAATATCTTTCAATACGGAAAAGAAAAAATAATAAGA
This sequence comes from Avahi laniger, assembly GCA_963575035.1. Classification (NCBI taxonomy): domain Eukaryota; kingdom Metazoa; phylum Chordata; class Mammalia; order Primates; family Indriidae; genus Avahi; species Avahi laniger. The sequence goes on from CAUYSK010127589.1 coordinate 18,497, forward strand.
TTATGTTTATAGTGTGATAATAATGGTAATCACAACATTTTTTGCCCCTGTACAGCCTTTGCTAGAGAAATCACCCAGAATAATATTTTTAAAATGTCAGATCATGACACATCTCTGTGTGGCTTCCCAGCTCCCTCGTTGCTGACAGTGAAATTCAACTCCTTCCTATGACTTACAAAGCCCTACGTGATCTGGTTCCTATCCATCTCTTTGGTTTCATCTCCTACCACTCCCCTTTTATTGTTTCTCAAATGTGCCATGCACAATCTCTTCCTTGAACGTTTCTCATTCCACCAATATGCCAAGCACAATCTCATCCTTGAACATTTGCTCATGCTACTTCTTCTCCTGGAATGTTCTTCTCCAAGATATCCTTAGCACACTTAAGTCTTTGCTGGAATGCCATCTCATCAGAGAGAGTGAAATCAATTACCCTAGCTTAACTAGTACCCATGTGTCACTCTGTATCTCCTTACTATATTCATTTTCATAACCTGCATCACCACCTATTTATTAAGTGCCTACTATGTACCAGATGCTATTCTAATTGCTGAGCAAAGGAGATGAAATTCTCTGCTCGCAAAAGCTTACATTTTGATTTTGTGAGTTTTTTTTTAAATTTTAACTTATTTTTTTGAGATGGAATCTCACTATATTGGTCTCAAATTCCTGAGTTCAAGCAATCCTCCCATCTCAGCCTCCTGAGTAGCTGGGATTACAAACCTGCACCACTGTGCCCAGCTACATTTTAATTTAATGTCAGATAATATGTTTACTTTTTATTTCCCATCTTCTGACATAATCTCCCTTTAGGAAGTAAGTTTCATGCAAGCAGTGACTTTTTTTTGTCACCATTGTATCCCTAGAACCTAGAACCATGCCTTGCCTGGCAAACAGTAGTTGTTCAACAAATGCATGTTGAATAAATGAATGAACAAATGAATAAAGTAATAAAAGTCATACCTATATAACATTTTCAACATAAAAGCAGTTATATACATTATCTCTTTCAAGTGTCATAAATGCATGTGATGTTGATTACCTCATTTTGCAAATGAACAAGAAAAGATTTAGAAAGATTAGATGACATGCAATGTGTCCCATGCCTTGTACATTACAGAGATAGACCTTGATCCAATGACTTCTGAGTAAAATTTTAGTTTTTTTTACCCAAAGTAAAATACTACTTCCTACAGCCTTACTACCAAGTCCAGATCCCCTGATTTGATTGGGAGAATATACCAGGAAGGATTTTATAACAATATGAATGCAGCACAACACTTACTCCATGCAAGCAGACCTTCCTTCCATTATGGAGGCTGAAAATACCAGATGTCCCTTTTTCCCACTGCACTACAACTTGGAGTAGACAACATAACATAAGGGAAATCTGCTTGGGGATTTTTAGAAAACTATTTCTCCTAATAAAAAGAGAATGTATATTAAAAAATGCTGTCTTTGTCACCTGCCCTTCGAAGTCCTTCTGCCTGCTTTTGAATGTGTTTAGAATGTGATGGTTGGAGCTGTTGTAGCCACATTACAACCAGGAGGAAAGACTTTGCTGACAGGCTGGGCATGGTGGCTTGCGCCTGTAATCCTAACACTCTGGGAGGCTAGGTGGGAGGATCACTTGAGCTCAGGAGTTCGAGACCAGCCTGAGCAAGAGCGAGACCCTGTCTCTACTAAAAATACAAAAAAAATTAGCTGGGTGTGGTGGTGTATGCCTGCAGTCCCAGTTAGTTGGGAGGCTGAGGCAGGAGGATGGCTTGAGCCCAGGAGTCTGACGCTGCTGTGAGCCAGGTTGATGCCATGGTGCTCTAGCCTGGACAACAGTGAGATTCTGTATAAAAAAAAAAAAAAAAAAAGACTTTGTTGACATACTGAGGACATCAGATCAAAAAGATGAAAGGAATTTGAGCCTCGAATTACAATCCAGATCTCTGTGCTGCATCTGGGACTATCTTCCTCTGGAATTCTTCTGGAATTCTTGTTATGCAGATAAAAATAAGCCCCTCATTTTCTATGTCAATGTTGGTCAGTTACTCTGTTGCTCTGCAGCTAATACTAATCTAACCAATGGATTAAAAAGAAGAACCAATGTTCAATTAACTAATTTATGGTAGTATAGCCTCTTTCTTTTCATATTGTTAAAGAATTAATCTCTATTTTGTTCCCTCTCTGCTGTTCTCCTCAGAGGGTGTGTGGGGAAGATTAGTACACTCTCAAGATCTCAGAAAAGGACAGAGTCCCATCTAGCGAGTGTCTTCTGGCTCCTCTTCGGTTTCTGCGGCCACGTGGTCGGCCAGCATCAGCTTCTACTGACAGTACAACTGCGCGCTCTGACCTTGGTGGCATCATCGGCATCTATTCTCCGCTCGCTCACTGTTTGCCTCTTGGCTGTTTGGGAATGGTTCACTCTCCACTCGATCAGCTCCGGAGTCCCTGTCTGCTGTCGGCTCCGCCCTACTTCAACTATTGCCGGTGCTTCGTATCCCCTGAGGTTTGGCTGTGACTTCTGTTCACAGCCTGCCCTGAGTGATCCCCTTCGCTGTTGAGCAGCAACAGTTGTGCGTCTCACGATGCGGCACGCAAGGGAACTTCCTGTTACCGCTGTATCTCACCGGAAGCAGTGAGGTTGAGGAGACTCACGGAAGCTGGAACGAAGCACTCAGGCTGGCTACACCTTCCATGGCACAGGTTATATTCGGGTGTACTTACCCCAGTTTGTCATAGTTCAGTCAATTGCCAACGTTCAAAGCAGCTGGGGAATTACTAATAAAAGCCCTTTTTTCTTTGACCTTTCCCTCCGTTCTGTTATATATTCCCCCCCTCAGCAACATCGGTGCTGATGAGGGAGAGATCCTCTCAACGCCTGCGACCCTCCCTTCGTGCCTGTTCATTTTAGAATTTATGAGGAACTAAAAGAGCAGATTTTCTTCTTAATCTTCTTTTCCCTCCCAGACTTCCTTAACACCATATCCTGCACACTCATGCTCCTTCTCTGGTGTCGTGATGATAGACTAGCACTGAGGAGCGTGATTTTATTGGGTGGGATAGCAAAAACTTATCTGTTTAACATTTTAAGACATTATTCCTTTTCCCTGAATAACTGAAATTGATAAAAAGCTAACCTAATCAGAAGGGAAATTTATTGGAAAGATACTGGAGAACTCAAATATAAAAATGGAATGCTTTATAACTGGTCAAAAAGAAACCAAGGGTAATTCAGTGGACTAGGCAGTGGGAACCAATGTAAGTCTCCACAGGGTACCATCGGTTAGTGTGTATGAATAAGTTCCAACCTTTCTCAGTCTTTTTAATTTCACTTTGTTCAAAGTCCAGATTCCCAGGGAAGAAAGTCTGCTTGGCCCAGCTTGGGTGTCATGCCCATTCCTTAGCTGAGACAGCATGAAGAAACTCTCTCACTGCATTTAATGGGAAAAGGGTAATTTCTCACACAAAAAGTCAGAGTGCTGTTTTCAGAAAGCTAAACAGATGCCATGCAGCAAAAACAACAGACGTCTATTACACTAGGAGTGATTTGGACAAGGGAGATTTATCGGTCTCTTTCTTCCTTTGCAAATTTTTCATCCTTAATAATCTTTAACATAACGCTGCCATCATTACCTTGAGGGCAGAAGATACAGTTCCATATCGATGAGCAAAAAGAAAGATTGTTTTATCACTGAAACATTTTATTTTCTTAATCATTTTAGTTGATGCTAAGGGAACTCAGAAACATTAGAGTCTAACAAAACAGCACAATTAACAAACATTTACAGGATGTAAATTCAACTTTGGAAACATCTCACCATTATTATTTTAAACTAAATGCATATTACTTGTTTACCCTGTGGGTAAAGATGCAGTAGTTTCCAGTGTAAGTTACATAACTAGTAAGAGAATTATGGCATTGGAGTTTAATGAACTTGGGTCAGTTACTTAACAGTCCCCAATATGTAAAATTGGGACAATAATAGGGTTTCTCTAAACTATCTTGCTGGAATCAGGGAAGAACAAATAATAGAAATAAAAGGTTTTAGTGTACAAACTATGTTCCTTGCCATCAATATCAAGACTTGCATTAAATTAATGCTAGATATATGAAAACTTTCATCAAGAAATAATATATTGGAGATAGCTTATGTAAAATACTTTACAAAATGTTTCTTTCACAGTAAAACAATTTTGGATCAATATTTTATTCATAACTCTCTCCAGGCTGGCTAACTTCAACATATGCAATTGAATCACTAAACTCTACCCCTTCCCAAAAGGAAGCAACATTTAATAAACTTCATCTAAATAAATTTTTTCTTCCTGCCTTTCTGAAAGTAAGATAATCAACAGAGATATAAAAATATAAAAGATATTAAAGATATATATCAACACACTGAAAAGAGAAAACTAATCTTTATTCTGCAATCAAGTTTTAGTCAAATTTTATAATCAAGATCAGAATAAGCTTTGATATTTTGCCACCAATTTTTATAAAAATGTATTTACATTATATATTTTTAAATTTACTTAAAGATTAACTGTATCATTTGTATCTCAAATTCAACTTTAATTTTCCATCTGAATTTCATAAACAATCTAAAGGGATTTTTCTCTTTCGTCATACAAGTGTTTGGCAAAAGGAATTCCTACATTATTATGAACAGAGTCCTTAAATTACATTCCAAGGCAAAACAGATCTCTCTGGGGTATGTGATATTCTAGGACTTCAGAAATTTACACTTTCAAGAAGTTCCACCTTATACTATCCATTTTTCAGACTGTCCCTAATGCCAATATACAACACACAGGCAATTTATAATGCAGTAAACAGACACTCAGATTGGCTTTTTTTGCTGAGCCGTTTGAACAAGGCCACTAAAACAATGACACCCTGAAAATAACCTCTTTCGTCTTGTGTATAAGCAATCGATATTAAGACACCAGAATTACTATAACACCAAGATAAGTAGTTTGAAAATATCTTGCTATAGCAATAACAGCCTGTGTTAAAATTTATGGAAAATAATATAGAATATGAAGAATGTGTTATTATAGAAATATGAAATATACAAAATACGAAAATGTACACATTCCTATAAGAAAAAATAAAATGCAAATTAATGCATTATGATGATCATGCTTAGGAAACATGACAAAAATCACTTGAACAAATAAATAATTAAGTGGATCCTCCAGTTGCTTTGGTCAAAATCAAACAACCTGTGTTGCTTTTTCCATTGACCTACCATTTTTTAAAAAATAATTTTTGAATAAACATTAGTTACATTTGTGAATCGTATAAAAAAACATAAATCTAACAACAAATCTCATTTTTATTTTTTTCTAAAATAAATTTGAGACTGACTTTATTAAAATTGTGATGCAACTTCTATTCAGAAGAATGAAATATATTGTTGTCTATTTAAATATTTTCTAAGAATATTGAATGAATATTGTTTGGATCTTTAATACAACACACTCAATTAATAAAAATGAGTCATCACTTTAAACATAATCATATTTCAAAGTGACAATATTCAGTTCAAGATTTTAAAATCTTCTTTTTAATATAATAGCAGGCTCTACTATACATTTATGTATTTATGGCTGTGATATGAAAGGGCAGATAGTAATGAATAGAATCATATTCCCAAGGAGTACAAAAGAAAGCCATATTTTAAACTAGGAGTTTATCTGGAATTTGTATTAGCTGATAAATTTTCAAATATACTTTATTTTCAAAGAATGAAGAACTTGATATCCAAGAAGTAAAAATGTCATCAGTCTGTATCTTAGCAGCAATGTTTGTAAGTTTTTAAATGTAAATACTTTTATTAAATTAAACATGATGACCTAGTAGCAATTTTTAATTTGTGATCAATAAAATATAATAATAAAAATAATATCAGCAGCTCTCATTTATTGAATATCTACTCTATGCCAAGCACTGTGGTAGTTTCTAGCAACATGAATACATTATCTCATTTAAGAATTACAATAATACAGTAGCTTAGGTAATTCCTATATCGATAGGAACTTGAGGTTTAGAGAAACATAATTTTTCTACTGTAGTAACTTACATTGCCCTATATACTAATTAGCATAGATAAGTACCATAAATAAAGAACTTTAGTCCTTTGATAGTAAAATGCCAACTCATTCTTGTTCAATTTTATTTATCTAGCTCAACTTCCAACCCTATCAGTGAGCTTAATTTTTTCCAAGACAGATAAAGATAAGCAAATTTAGAGGAAAAAGTTCAGTTGACATATTATTTTTCATATTTTTTATATCCACAGTAAAGAGCAAGAGAATTTATGAGCCATAGGATGAAAAAGGAGGAAAGAACAACAGCCAATTTTACTTTCATCCATGGTTATTTTTTTAAGCTCTGAGTTTGCCAGTTTTGTTTAATTTACTGTAAATTTACATAAAAATTTAAGTTTTACATAGTTTTTCAGTATAAGAACTAGAAAAATCTCTCACTGACAGAGCTGAGAGATTTGGGAATTATCTACTCCACTCTTATATCACAGCAATTATAAATTCAGAGTATACCCTGTACTTACAGAGTTCTTAAAAATGTTTTAATATGTTTTCACAACTATTATTTTCTTGGAGGATGAGAAAGCAAGTAGAGCTCCACTTTATAAAGGAACGTTAATGACAGTTATAAGTTAACCCACGAATGTAATGAAAATTCACGTGTCTTGATCTTGATATTGTTTTTTATATTTTTTAGTGACATACATGACTCAAGGTTTTTACTCGGTATTTAATTTGGCTCATCAAGAGGCAGTGAAAAAATACTCGTCATACATTGTTGAATTAAAAATGCTCTAAAATTTGACAATATGTTTAATTTGGTGATTGATATAATTAATAACCAATTTTACTTAATTTAGGTAAATATCACCAAATATACCATATAATCACATCATCAATGACTTTTCAACAACTAATTCTAAAAACTTCTTTTTGAAATTCTCTTCAGCTTTCAAATGATTTGAACACTTTTTTTTCCCTGCTAAAACTCTAATCTCTTGAGTTCTTTGATGCTGTTTATTTTGTCTTCTCTTGGACAACCTCTTCTTTGTCTGCATAGCTAGGTACCCTGGCTCATTCTATTCTCCTTGTATATATAATATTTTCAAAGGTTAATTTGGAAAACATTTTTTTTTAAATCACAGCTTCATAAATTCTCACAGATTGTTCGAGCACCTTTGTACAAATGACTCCAAACTTTTTGCTAGCCATGTATGGTGGTTTTTGTATTTTTTTTTTGTTTTATTTTATAAATGTCCATTGTTTTGTTATCAGCTTAATAATTATGTTCCTCTATGGTTTCTCTCTTCAGTTTTATACAACAAAAAGCCATTTCAAATATAAGATTTGATAAAATTAACAAGTACATTGTTCTACAAATTTTATTTTTTCAGCATATGTTTTATCTTGAATATACTTTTGTGACATGTGAGATAGAAAAGTTTTGGTTAGTTAATTCTTTGACAAAATGTGTCTAATTTTAAGTTATCATTTTACTGAACTTTAACTTGGGACAATCATGTTATGGTTCATTTTTTTGTATTTACACAGAAGATTATCATATTTTTAGAACTTTATATAAATAATGAGGATTTTATTGTCATTTTTCCAATATTAATTTTTAAAATATTTCCCTTATTTTTACATTAGATAGGATGCTATGAACATTTATACATAAAATGGTATCAAGCACCATGAATTATTCCAGAGCAACCTAGCTGTCATGGTTTATCATTAATCTTAGGATAATCATCATGTTGAAATTATCAGAAAAAGGCTTCAAATCTGCAATTACAAATATGTTCAAGGATTCTGAGAAGATTGTGATATGTTAAGGATGTATATTATAATCCTGCCTAGATCAAAGACTAATGTAAAGAAATGCAATTTAAAAGCCAGTAGAGGAATTAAAATAAAGTATTGAAAAACAATCAGTCCAAACAAATTAAAAAAGGAAGAACACACAGGAACGACAACAAAAAGATGTGAAAAATGAAAAGTAATTACTGTAGTAACTCATAGATGTAAATGCAAATGTAACAACAAACTACTAAATTATAAATGTGATAAACTCTTCAACTTAAAGATCTTGATTTTCAGACAGCAAGATCTAACTACACCCTGTGTTTAAGAGATGAGCTTTAAATATAAAGATGACTATTACTTGACAGTAAAAATATAACAAAAATAAAAAGAGAAAGCGTAAAAAGCTGGAGTAGCTTTATTAATATCAACCAATACAGACTTCTAGGAACCAGAACTAAAATGAGACATTTCAAAGTTGTAAAACGGTCAATTCATCAGGAAGACATACAATCTTAAATGTGTTTGTGTTTAGTAACTGAACTTTGAAATACATGAAACAAAATTTGGAAAAACTAAGGGAGAAATAGAGAAATCCAAAGTGATGTTTGGGGGTTTTAACCTATCTCTCTTGATAATTCAGAATGTTTGGGAAACAAAATAAGTGAGGATATAGAAAATGTCAATAACATTATTAGCCAACTTGAGCTAATTGTTATTTATAGAACAGATACAAAGGTAACTAAACTTCTTATATAAAAGCTACTTCTACAGTTTTATTTCTTTAATAAACAAAGTGTTCATGGAGAGCTTTTATTCAAATTAAATTAAACATTAGCATGCAAATAATATTTTTAATAAAGAATACATTATTGTTCATCTACTTTTCATGAATTAAGTTATATGATGACTAACTATTACTCAATGATGTTGCACTCTCTCCCTAAGGTGAAGTGCAGTCATGATGTTGGTAGTAATCACTGCGGATTTCTCTGTGTAGCATGTAAGCTACGTTTGGTAGTTATTTGGTAGCTATGGCTGGTAATTTTCAGTCTATTCCCCACAAATCAGATTCATTGTCTACCCTTGTCTTTCTCACTTTGTGTCTAAAGATGATGAACATTACCTTTAAAACCATCTGAGATGATAGCTTTGGATTAATCTTAAAATATATAATTTTCCTATTTTCTTTCATTTTATTCAGTTTATTAACCTGTATTTTCATAGGAAAAACTCCTTGCATAATGAGAAAAGCACTTAAAAAAATCAACCCTAGGATAATTCAGCTGCTAGAATTAGCAGAAAAAGGCTAATTCGGAACTCTCTGGCAGACTGCCTTCTTGTTGTATAGGGCAGTGAGAGGCCCTGGGAGGAGATCAGTGGAGAGGAGGAGAAAAATGTTGCAGTATATTTTCTCCACACCTATGTGTTTTGGGCTTCTCACAACCACAGCTTCTGTGGGACAGTTCTTCCTTCATGGATCCAACTCTCAGGACTGCTATAATGTCTTTTCCTCCGGACTAGAGGTTACATTGACTTCCCACTACCGTTGCTAGTCTGTGAGTATCACATCTCAACATTTGTCCCACTAGAATGCATTTTCTTTATGGCAGCTATAATGACAGTTCTAAAAAGTAATTTCTATCACGTTCTGTGTCCTCTTAAACTGTGTAACAGCTCGCCAATTCTTTGAAAATAAAACCCCAATCCTTATGAAGCCTTAAAGACCTGGTCCATCCATTCCTCAAACCCTCAGGCACAATCCCTCGTAAGGACCTCTGCACTGGCTGTACCTGCTCCCTGTCCCACATGGTGAATTTCCTCACCCCTTCAAGTCTGGCTCAAATGCCATTTTCTCCATGAGCCCTAACCTGTACACAAAAGTTGCAATTGCAACCTATCTCCCTCCATCTCCAGCACTAAGCGCCCCTTTTGATTCTTTCCATAGCATTTACCATCATTTAACATCCTATATATTGTTCTTATTTGCAATGTTTATTGCAAATACCTTCCTCCAAAAGAATGAGAACTCTACATGAGACTAAATTTTATGTTTTTCTCATTGATGAATCCCAAGAGCCTACCTGGTGCTCTGCAAATACTTGTTGAGTAAATGAATAATGTTGTTCTTATGATCATAAAGTAAATATTGCCTTTCTAAACAACATGCAAAACCCAGAAGCTATAAAACAAAGGATTAAAGGATTAAACTACATTAAAATAAATAAGCACATCTCTAAAATGAAAGACACTAGAAAAAATAAGCAACTCTATGGTTATGTACGGTATGTCAAAACAAATCTGTGTCTATGTTGGGGGGTGGCCCTCAAGGTAGAGCTCAGTTAGAATTAGGCAAACAGTCAAAAGTTAAGGACATAGGGGCATTTGCTGGGTATGTGGCCTTTTGGTTTTTAATAACCTTTTTATTATAAACTCTATTTAGATTAGTATAGATGTACCACTTTCTTTAATTATCACTTTCCTGAAATATCTTTTTCATCTTCAATTTTGTTTGTACCTTTATGTTTAGATGTGTCTCGTGCATCACCAACAGCTAGATTTTTGTTTTATAAATGAAATATTTAGGTCATATGTGTTTAATTGTTGCCATAACTGGAATTATTTCTATCATTCCCATGGCAGTTAATATTTCTGCTAAATTTTCAATTACTTTTCTGTTCTCTCTTGCTGGATTTTCAATTAAATGAATATTTTAACTTCTCTACTCTTACTACTATTTGTTTGAAAGTTATGGACTAGTTTGATCATTTAGGTGTTTATTTTTTAGAAGTCTAACATTATAAATATTTAAAATCAAAAGTTAAAGCAGTGTTCACCTTCCTTATTATCAATATGGTTTCTTAGAATACTTTCCCTCCACCAGATCATACCCAGTCCTCAAGTGTTGGCTATCATCACTGTGCAGCTTTCATTATTATTTCTGTTTTTGGTTTCATACCACAGGTCATTATTATTAATATTACATTAAAATAGTTTATATTTGTTTGTATGTTACCAAATGTTTACAACTTCCATATCTTGTATTAATTTTTATATTTTAGATTTTCTATACAATTTTCTTCTGCCTGTAGTATAGCCCTTGAAGTTTTCTTTAGCAAACTTCTATTAGGTAATAAACATTTAGATTTTATTTTTATGAAATTACCTTTATTTCATGTTTACTTTTTTCCTCTTCTCCTTCTCCCTCCCTCTGCCTCCTTCTTTCTCTGTCTCTCTCTTCCTCACTCCCTCCTCTTAATTAAGATATATATACATAATGAGTGTGATGCATCCCATCTGGGGGATGGACAGGCATGAAGCTCTGACTTGGGGGGGGCAAGGGCAACGTAACCTAAACATTTGTACCCCCATAATATGCAGAAATTAAAAAAATAAAAATAAATAAAACTGGAACTGCCACAAAAGAAAAAAAAAAGATATAACTTATATACCGAAGTAAAGTGCAGATGGTTTCTTCATACTCAGTCAATAAGCTAACAAAGAAACTATTATTCAGACCACTATCAAATTATTACTGAACTTCGTGTTTATGGAATCACATAATAATAACTCATCTTTTTGGTTTGGCATTTTATGCTCTTCGTTATGTTATTAAGATTTATTTCTGGTTTTGCATATTTAAGCTGTATCATTTATACATAAATGAGTATTTATTTTAGAATAAAGCATTAACAAAATCAATGCTGCATAACAATGCCAGAGGCTATGTAATCAGCTCTGGTACCTGACACATTCAATAAATATAATTATTATTACAGTATTTGGCTGAGCGAAAAGATGGAAAATATAGTGTTCAAGTGTTCAAGAGCAGAAACACACATTTGATGTCAAAATATCTAACATAAAATTGAAAGCAAATTTTAGAAAGCAATTGCTTTGATTTTACCCTAATCAAAGGAACAGAAGGGGTCCATAGATCCAGGAACATCAGACTACAGTCAAAAATAAGAAGTGACAATAAGTTACCAGAATGCCATAGGCAAACTCTGTGAAATCTAAGAATATTCTGCTGTCCGTGTGCACTCAACTCTTGAGCAGCCATATGAAGGAAAGCATGTCTCTAGGCACATCGGGCCTTGCTGCTGGTTTTTAGTTTGGGGCTTGACCCTGAGTTTTCCTAACTCAGCTTAACCCAATGAATCACAGAGCTGAAAAAAATGGAACAATCATCTAACCATCAACAGCATTTTTCTTCTACATGGTTCTAATTTGGTGCTATATATGATATTTCCTCTGGCTGAAGCTCTGTTTCCACACCATTGTCTTTTTTACCTATTACTCATATTTCAGATCTCATTTTAAATATTACTTCCTTTGAGAAGACTTTCTGACTCTATTAAGAGTCCTTCAAATAATCATTATTCACTCTGTTAGCAACCTGTACTTCCTTGATCAGTCAATTCATCATGCTATAATTATTAATTTTCTGTCTCATTTGCTTGACTTTCATCTCTTTCAAAAAAAGAACAGTGCCTGCTATGCTAAGTATTATGTCCCCAGCAATTAGGACAGTGCTTGAATTAAAATTATAACAGATGCTCACTAAATTTGTAAAAAGATTAATTCTGCATGTGAGATTTATCCTCTGTTATATTTTCAAATATGTTTCATCTATTTTTAACTTTGTCCTCTATTTTAAAAAAATTGGTTTTCTTAATATTCTATCTTATATTTACTCCCTCCATTGTGCTTTTTAAACAAAAGTAGTAAGCAAGTTTTCCTTCTACAATAATCTTTCTTATACTTTTTTATGACTGTGATTTTAATATATTAAATCTCATCAAATGTCCTTTCCAATTTTATTAAAGATGCTAGGTAAAGATTTATAAGGTTTTCATGTTTCTTATAGGAATACCATTTCAAAGGGCCATGATTTTTATCCAATGCAGAGATTGTTCCCTTTTATTTGTACCTTGTACTAAGTTGTTAAAAGTTCTGTGAATTATATTCATATGATATTCATAAGATATCACCTGGCCTTTGACCAGAAATCCACATGAACCTGAGTCCTGAGTCCTGACTTGGCTGTCGCACTATATCCCCAGAAGATTCAAACAGAGGAATACATATCAAGAAGCAAAGGAATCAAAATAGCATGTTAATTATAACTTGACTTTTGGTTCCAAACCATTATGCAATACACTAACAATATGAATGATCTGACATGGAACATATGGAACACTCTTTCGTCTCATTTGCTCTAGGCTAGTACTCAAAGCCAAAACAAAAAATGACCTATTTCCCCTAAGCCATGAAAATATCAAGATTTATAATTATGTTGTGATGAGATGTGCCAACACATGAGAAAATGTATCTGGAGAGGCAGAGTAGAAAATAGTGTTCATCCTCAATGTCTAAAATCTCCCATCTTGCCATTTCTGAACTGTAAAAACAACTCTGTGCAAAGCTGTTATGTGAGAACAACATGGGAAAGTAGGAGGCAACAAATGTGAACACAGAAAGGGTAGGGTAAGAAAGAGAAGATGAACAAAGAATGAAAGACAGAAAGACTGGCTTTAACAAGAAGCCATGGCCTGTTTACCATATATAAAGATGGCACTTTCCAAAGAGAGCTGCAACAAAATCCCTCAGTTTCTATGATCTTCTCTAATGTGATCTTGCTACTCTCCAGACAAGACGTGAAGTCTATTCCTCCACCACCTTGTATTTGTGTAGGTCCTATAACTCCTTTGCCTAATAGAATATGGTAGAAGTAACACTATATCCATTCTAGGATTTAGGCCCTTAACAGGCCTGACAGCTCTTTTCACACTTTTGGGCTACTCTCTCTCAGAACTCAGTTGTTATGTTATGAAAAGCCAAAGTCACATGGAAAGACTATGCTTCAGTCAACAGGCCCAGCATAGCTTCCAGGCAACATCATCTGCCAGCCATGTGAATGAATCATCTTGGATGTGCAGCCTAGTAAAGACTTTGGATGACTTCAGCCCCAGCCAACACCTGACTGCAACTCTGTGCAAGGACCCAAGGGAGAACCACCCCGCTGAGTCCAGTCAAACTACAGAGTTGCAGGAGATACTAATAAATTGTTGTTTAAAAGCACTATCTTTTATGATAGTTTATCACCCACCAATGTATAACCAGAACATATTCAGTACCTAGAAGTGGAGTACTGCTACAACAAAAACTTCAAATATCTGGCATTGGCTTTTGGACTGGGAACTGAGCAGTGGATTGGGGACCACAAGAAGACTATTCATGGGGCTAAAATGACAATTTTAGGAAATTGTTATAGGATGATGAAGAAAAGATGATCTATGTTATGGAGTGGTGGAAAGTTTAGTGAAATTTTTGTCTGTGCTAACATAGAAAAAAAGAAAATGTACCTAATAAATTGAAGGCTCTAGTAAAGGAGATTTTCAGGCACCCGATTTCATTTACTTTCATATGATAATTTATAGAGAGAGAGTTAAAGAAAGGACTATATTAATTTTGAGCAGAATTTAGAAAAGTATAAAATAGAAGTTTCTCATCCCTGGTGATATCAAACAGCAAAAAATTCTCAATGTAGGAAATATACTTAGGGAGAACATAAAATCAAGGGGGATTACAGTAAAATGTGTCCTCAGGGTAAAATTAACATCAGGGGTAGGTATTTTAGACTTTGTTCAGACTTCAGAAATTTAAGGTGATGCCTCATAGACTCTTTGAACTAGACAAAAATGTTTCTAAGAACCTTAAGGATATTGTTCCAAGCATCTTCACAGACAGGTCAAAGTAGGGAGGAGCTTGGCGTGAGAAAAATAGAGGTGCGTATTCTGTCTAATGAAATTAATTATACTTTGATATATAAGAAACCCACAGAATTCTTAAAGGAATTATATCAGCTTGGACTGAAAAGGACAGAGATATTTCACTATGAAAAGAGGTCTCTGGGACCTCATGGTTTCACATGGACCATTTTTCACAAAAAATGAAGAATAACAGAGCCAAAATTCCCTAAACAGCACTGCCAAGGAGCAGGATGTGTCCCTAATCAAAGAAATGGTGACATGTGCCATGCTGGGTTCCAGAATTGCTATGGATCAGTGACAGTTCACAAGCCTCTTATTACCTACCCCTTTTGAATAGGTGCGCCTATAGTAGATATCCTACTATCCATAAACATTATGTGTTGAGTTTATAGGGGATAAATAACATGTCTTTTTAAAAACAGTTCTTTAGATCAAGAGGAACTACTTGAAGAGCAGCACCCAAGGAATCTGCACATGGATCTGGTTTAGAGGATGAGATTCTGCTCTCATTGATTTGATGTCATAGTGATAAGACTTTAGTAATATTGAGGGAGAAGGTGAGTATATGTTGCTTGAAGGAGAGATTTAAATTGTTCTGGTAGGAGAGTAGACTGTAACTTATTACATCTTCCAAAAATAGCCACAATATGTCTCATTCCACATGCTCTTCGGCAATGTGCTCTTCCCACCTCACCAAAAAAATGGTCTGTTTTTTCACACATTTCTTTGAATACAGACAGAACTCATAACAGACTTGATCAATAGAATATGGCCAAAGAGATGCTATGTGAGGTCTAAGCATAACTCTTAACTTACCTTGAAGCTTTTTCTTCTTTTCCTTCAAATATTCTTCAGACATTCTTTCTTGGACATCAGCTGAGAAATCCTCACCACATGAAGAAGTCATGTGTAGGATACATGGAGAGTCTGATTCCCAGTCAATAGCCAGCATCAAAACTGACCCTTGTACATGAGCCATCCTGGGAATCCAGCCCAGACAGGCCTTCAGTAGACTCAGACCCAGCTGATATCTGATTGCAACCATACAAGAGACTCCAAAAGAGCACCACCTAAATGAGCGCAGTCTACCAATAGAACTGTGAGAGATAATAATTTTTTAAATGTTGTTTCAGCCTGCTAAGTCTTGAGGTAGTTTGTCACACAAAAATAAATGAAAGACTAAATCAGAACAAGAAGAAAGATTGAGCACTGTGCTGAATTTTTTAGCTCTTCCCATAGGGAAAAAATTCAATGTTTCATGGGTAATAACCTTGATATAATACTTGATAGTCAATAACTGTTTACTATGTGCTAGGCTATGTACTATTTGTTTGCATGAATTGTTCTACTTATTCTATAGAATAAACCACAAGGTGTTATCAATATCTTATTTTTATTATTCCTCTTTTACAGATAAGTAAATCAAGTCATAGAGAATTTAAATATCTTACCTAAAGTCAAACATCTATTAACTAGCATCAAATCAAGGATCTATATCTAGGTTGTTTGATACCAGAACCTATGCTTATTCATACTACATAACATAATCTATGACTAGAAAGATCATCACTGTTCTCCTCTAAGCAGTAATATTTCTTATACTTGGGAGAAGTCGGGCAAGAAAGATTTTTGAGTAAGCCCTAAAAAAAACCACTAAGTCTGGTAGGTTTTCTTCCCTTCTCATCCCTAAAGTGGGAGGTCTGTGTATGACATACTGAAGGTGATGCCAAACTACCTGTTAAGTAACCCAGCCTCTTGAAAGTAAGAGAAAGGTAGGTGGGTAACAGGCAATCCCCATAGGTAACTTTTCTGTATGTAGATTTTCCACTGTTTCCAGTGAGTCCTGTGCACCAGAGCCAGCCCCTGTGACACAAATATAATGAGACTATGCTCAGCCTCTTTCCTGGAGCTACTAAAATATACATCAGGCATTATATCAAGAAAGAGTCACATGAGGAAGGGTTAAAATTTCTGTTTTTATTGTCACATGTGCATTTGGCGCATACACTAACTATATGGTGTGATAATCTACAGCTCCTCAGGTTATTTGACTGCTATACAAGTAAAATGAAGTCAAACCCAGTGGAGTATAAAAAAGCAACACTGAGTTAATCAAACTATCCTACAGTATCACACTGTCTTTATCTCTGTGGCTTTCAAATAGGTGTAAAAGGATCTTATTTTGTTTCCAAATTTTAAGAAGGTGAGTTGTGGGTCACATCTCTTAGGCACTCAATCTAGCAAAAATCTTAGATATATATCTTGTGAGTAGGACTGAATAATTTCCCCTATTTTTATTTTACTTTACTTATTATAACATTATTGTATGTAATCTTTTCAACAAGCTTATTGGGGGGTATTATTATTTACTTTTTTGCCTGTGAATATGCTGGAACTCACTGTGGTTGAGTAAGATGTTCCAGGCTATACAACTGAGAAGTGGTAAGAGTATACAACCTGCATGTCTGGCTCCTTAGCACATGCTCTAGTTCTTCATGAGATACTATCTGGCTGCCACACTTAATCTGTAAAAAAATCATGCATCCATCATAGAAAAAAAATGTTTATTGTTGAAAAAATTATTGAGATAAAAAATCTGCTTAGCAACTAATGATTTGCAACCTGAATCTCTTTGAGACTCAATTTAACGTCTATATTTACAGATAGGCAAATTATCGTGGCGAATGCAAGATTTTGGTAGACACTAACACCTGAAGATCAGGATATTCAAAACAAACAATAAACCCCTCTTTAAAACCTGGTCTTCTTTTCCCCCCTATTTCTGTTCAGGTATAACAGCCCCTAGTGTCCAAGTTGGAAGTCAATCTTTGACTCTTCTTTTTTCACCTTCATTTTTAATCAAGTACAAACTAATGCTAATTCTCTAAACTACCTATCACAATCTTACAGTTTTTTTAATTTGTATTTTCCAAAAAAAAATATTGTTCTGTTGCCTGGAAAAATGTAATTGTCTCTTTTCTATTCTCATGCCAGAAATGCTTCCAGAATAATGTTTCTAAATTCTGAAGCCATGTCTTCAATGAACTGGCTTTCATTTCCAAATTCTAGTGAGCACGTATCTTCCACTGAAGCAAAAGTATGCCATTCTGTATTACAGAGAATATTTTTCACATTCTCATCCTGGGTGCTATTGTTCACAGCCTCTAAATGTTTTCCTTTATCTCTGACTTATAAAAGTTTGAAGTCAGGGCTCAATTGCCACTTCTTCATATACAGCATTAACAATAAGTTCAGATAGAGATAACTCCTTCTTGTGCTGTACCTTATACTTTATTTGGGCATTATTAAACGCTGCCTTGAATTAAAATTATTTGAATGTAAACTTTGAGCATGAAACAGCATGTATAACACTACACTACTGTTTCTCAAAGTCCTTACATATGGTACAAGTTAAAATTTTTTGAATTGAAGGTTATTTTTTTCTATATAAGTTTTATGTTATATGTTGGTTTTTTTTTTTAACTCTTTTTTAAAGTCCTCTCCGGTATTCTTATTTTGGAAAGATTCAACTTTGAAGACTGCAAACATGAATACTGGAATGTATCAAGCAATTTCCAGTGAAGCCCAGGAAACAAATTAAGATGTGACTTTGAAAAATAACACCAGTCAAACATAATTCTAGGACTGGGCAAACAAGACTCTTCTTGTTTCTTTTGGAGACTTTCACTGCCACACCTGAAAGTGATGAAGTTTGGTCTCTATGAAAAGATGCTCATGCATCTTGAGTTTTTAGATGGAAAGTAGCCATATGTTTGCATCAACTTAGTCATAATTTTCCAGTTACTGCAGAACATAAAACTTGTACTTTTTCCCTTTTTTTTTTCTTTTTTAAGGCTGTGAGAACAATATTTTCTTAAGTATATCTACAACTCAAGTCATAAATTAAGGCACATGTGCTTCCCTATAAAAATTCAATGACATTACTAAAACTGAGAAAATACAGCAAATTATAAAATTTCTTGCCAGGTAAGAAATAGCTTAAGATTTCAACTTTGGTTGATTTAGTATTTAGTTAACTTAATATTTGTTTATTCTTTTAATAGTAATTAGGTTTCCACTAAAATCTTTTTTTAAGTTTATTGCATTTGATGTCATTTTATGAACAAATTGGCAATTTAGGCTAAAGAAACCTAGCCATTTTTGATTCTGAATTGTACTGGAAACATGTCACATATAATGAATACACTGCCAGAGTAAATTGAATTTTAAAGTAGTATTATTTTCAAAATTATATCTGAATTACCATATCTCTAAGCTTAATTAATAGGAAAATTAAATTGAAATTTAGACAAATATTAATAATATATAAGTGCAGAAAAAAAATCACTTTATAATGTAATTATCTTACATACCTTTCAGATAAGCTCTTTTTAAAAAATATATGAGTGTGCATTGGGTTATTTGTACCACCTATATGGATAAACTCTCAAATCATCAAATATAGTTTAAAGCATTTTTGTGAAAACATTAAAAATTAACATCTTGGGATGCTGCTATAATTCTTCACTGGTTTATGTCTGATTCTAGTACTATTTTTGGGTCCCATTTACTTGTGAAATCTATAGAATCAGCACCTCTAATTCATTCTGGTAAGTCTCCAACTTGTGCAGCAGCAGCATGAATAGAATTTGCTGCACATTCAGTTATGGTGTCACAATGATTTATTTCCCTTTTTAACATGAAATTTATATTTTTAATATCAGCAAAACCTTTAAAATGATAATAAAATAAGCTGTCTTTTTTGTGGTCAATGCTTGGAGTATTAACTTGATATCTAGAGTTCTCTTCAAAGTGGCAGAGTCAGCAAACTTCAAACACCTCTAATGACTTAGTCTACTAGCATTTCAAATCAAATTCATTTAGCCCTTATTTGGAAAGGGGATAATAACACTTCGGCAAAATCAGCAATAGAGAAATCCTCAAATATTTGATAAATTTGCATTTGTAAATGATAGCTAATTGTTATAGAACATACCAAAGGAGTGTGTTTAATACACTAAACCAAACATATTTTTGCATACATATTCATAATCTTTGTGGAAGATTTTAAAACTTTCAGTAGATACCCTCGAACATTTTAGCATAAAGTTCTAGTTAAGATTCCATTCAAATGTTAGAAGATACATGTCCCAAAATATTTAACGTAAAAATTATATTGCTATAGCATACTTGGTACTGCTTAGGTATTCTAGAACTAAAATTGTTTCAGATGGAAATGCTTACACCTTAAACTATAATAAAAAATGTTTATAAAAAGAGGCATGGTAGACTTTTACTTTCAGTTCCAAAATATACAGACCTTGTAAGTGGTCACTCTCATCCTTAAGATAACAATAACAAAAAATCCTGGACAAACTGAAAATAAGTGACATTTCTTGGACCCATTAGAGAACTGAGATTTCAGGGTAAACCACCACCTTGAAATCTGAAGAGAAAGGTAAATCCAGGGAATCACAGCTGAGATCTGCTTACCTAGAGCAGAAGGTGCTAGAGCCATAAACTTTTAGGAATGGTAATTTTGGTAATTTTGATGAGCTGCTGAACCCAGAGTGGATTAGAATGAAAATAAAAATCTTCTGGGGGCCTCAGGATTAGGAGGCCCGTACTTTCATGGGTTTGCTCCAAGGACCGTCAGGTTCTTGTGGTGAGGATCCAAGAAAAATCTGCTTTAGCCATGACAGTAGGAAAGTGTAATACTGTAAAACATATTCAAAATGTTCTCCATAACTAAGGTCTACTCTCACTGGATTGGCTGTCAAAGAACAATGTTGAAACCCTACCCCAAGTGGGAAAAAATATATATACAGTCCCTTCTACCCTTATTATCTCACCTAAGGGGGAAAAATAACTAACATGGTTCAGGATTTCAAGGCAATATATTAGGAACATTGCATCAGAGATGTAAGTAGAGGTAAGGAACGGAAACACTTGTGAGGACCACAGCCCAGAGACACAGACGCATTGAAAAACTGACACTTAGATGAATTATAGAATGCTCCCTCTTCCCGACACTCTCCTACCACATTAAGGCTGCTCCAGTAGATTATGGCTGAAAAAGCTGGAAGATGCCCAGTCTCTCTGAGTAACAGTATATAGAGAAGTCCCAAAGTCCAGGGGAGATAAAAACAAGGACACTAGAGGAATCTGAAGCCTCTGGCACCTATAGCTATTAATACACGTTAAACACAGCCCAACTCCTAGCAAAATTAACTTAAATCCTCATACTAAAGACTCACTTACTTCAGTTGCTATTATTCAATAAAACCTGGTTGCCTCACAATAAAAATTTAAAAGACATTCCAAACTGCAATCACTCAATAAATAAATAAATAAATCTGAAGAAACAAAGCAATCATCAGAGCCAGAATCAGAAATGACATAAATGCTTGAATATAAGATGGGAGATTTAAAATAATAATGATTACTATTTTAAAGGCTCTAATGGAAAAAGTAGACAATGTGCAATAAGGGATGGATAATAGCAGAAATGGAAACTATAAACTATAAAGAATTGAAAGTAAATGCTAGAAATAAAAAAACACAGTAACAGAGCTGAATAATGCCTTTGCTGGTTCATCAGTAGATGACATACCTGAGGAATCATAGAGCTTGAAAGCAGATCAATAAAACATTCCCAAACCAACAAGAGTGAAGTCTAATATAAACTATGAGGTGTCAATGTAGGTTAGTCAGTTGTAATGAATGTACCACTCTGGCTGGATGTCACCAGTAGTGGAAGCTGTGCTTAAGTGGGAGCAGGGGATATATTGACACTTTGTATTTTCTGTTAAATTCTGCTGTGAATCTAAAACTGCTCTAAAATAAAGTCCATTTTATAAAACACCAAGCAAATCAAAACCTTCCCAAACTAAAGTGCAAAGAGAAAAAAAATTAAAAAAAACTGTGAGACAAGTTCAAAAGCTGTACCACATCTATATTTGGAATAATAAAAGGAGAAAAAAGAAAGAATGAGGTAGAAGAAATATTTGAAGTAATAATGAGTGAGCACCTATTAAAATTAATGGCAATAGCAAAAACACAGACCATGGAAGCTCAGAGAACGCCAAACAGAATATATACACACAAGCAAATAAGACAGAACACCTCAGCATATCATTTTTAAACTTTAAAACACCAAACACAATGAGAAAAAATGAAAGAAACAAGAGATAAGCAAGGAGCTGGGATGATAGCAGCCTTCTCATCAGAAACCTTCAAGGAAAAAGAGACTTAGGGAAAATATTTGGAAAAATAAAACTGGCTAACCTGAAATTCTATATCCAGTGAAATTAACCTTCAAAAAGTGAAGGAGAAATAAAGACTTTCTCAAACTAAGCAAAAAACCTCAGGAAATTTATTGTGAGCAGACTTGCCTTACATGAAATTTAAATGATCTTTAGGCAGAATAAAAATCAGATAGGTCAAAATTTTAATCTACATAAACAAAATAAGAGAAGGAATAAATGAAGACAAAAGAAAATATTTTACTTTTCTTATTTTTAATTGATCTAAAAGATAAGCTTGTTTAAAGTACTATCAGGGGAGGGGAGGGGCTGTTCGGAGCGGGCGCCCCGCGGATCGGACTCCGCGAGCCCACAGAGGAGAGTTTGGAGGCAGCTTCTCACCACAGGAGATCGCCAGGACTAGATCGCGGGAGGGGATCTCCATAAAAGAGGCTCTTCCCTCGGAAATCACTGAAAGTTCAGTGGGTGCTGGGAGGGACACAGCACAGAGTCCTCCCGCGGAGGACTACGGGCACCGCGGCAGCTCCGGGAGGCGGCTCTGGGAGGCTGCGCTGCCGGCTCCGGACGCCTTGCCAGGCAGTCGGCTTCGGTGCTAACTAGCAGAGGGTGGGCACCGCAATTCGGGGAACCCAAAGCCTTCGACCGCGGGGACTTGTTGCCTGGGCACCAGCCTGAGTCACAGCTGCTGCCGCTGCTGCAGAGCTGGTCGAGCCCCACGAGGAGAGTAACGCGCTCAGCCGCCTTTTTTTTTTTTCTTTCTTTCTTTTTCCCCCGAATCTGCGGACAGTCTGTCCCAACCGCGGAATCACCCCGCCTCCGTTAGGGCGGAAAAGGGGGAAAGAGCAACACTTTCGCCGAGTTTCCAGGAGTTTCCAGGCAGTCTCCGGAGAGACAGCGTGTAGAACAGTGATCCGCCTCTGCCAGCGACTCGACCTCCGTCCCAGGACACTGCGCTAAAGGGCCGGCCGCTGCCACTAGGCGGAGTAAAGGAGCCGCTTTTTTCCCTTTTTTTATGTTTTATGTAGAGCTTTGATCCCAGACGACATAACCAGGCCCTCTGCCAGGTGACTCGATCCCTCCACACGCATAGCGCCAAAGGGCCTGCCTCTGCCCTCAGGCGGAGTAAAGGGGTCGCTTTTGGTGTGTGTTGTTTTTTTTTTTCTTTTTCTTTTTCTCTCTTTTTCTTTCCTCTTTTCCTTTCTTCTTTTTTCCTCTTTTTTCTTTTCTTTTTTCTTTTTTTCTATATACATATTTCTCTTAATTCTTACTCTTTATTTATTTTATTTTTTTTGTGTGTGTGTGTGTGTGTGGGTATATATATATATATATATATATACACATTTCTCTTCTTTCCTTCTCTTTCCCTTCTTCCTCCTTTTTACCCTCTTTCTATGAGTGTGTATGTGTGTGAGTGTATATCTGAAACCCATGACCACAGGAGCCCGACTGTCAAATCTCCACAGTGGGGCTATTTTGCACCAAAGAGACAGCATGCGCCCCTAAGAGTGTCTAGTGACCAAGAAGGCCATTCTTCAAGCTGAGCCACTTAGTCACCTCTTTGCTGTGACTTGTTAGCTAGAGCTGCCGGCCAAATGGACAGACTTCACTACGGGAAGGGCCGAGTAAACAGTGAAGGAGGCTGTTTTCCCAGCGGGGACCTGTAGCCTCATTTTCTCAGTGACTTGGTAATCAGCGCCTCCTCCCAAAGAATTAGTTCCCCACCCTTGGTAGTGCGGAGGAACAAGGGAAGATGTTCTCTGGACTGTGACCCTGTAGGGGTGGTGGATGACCCTTGACTATGATCTGACCACCAACTTTGTGTATCCACAGGGACTGAACCCACATCCGCTTGGGTGGAATAGCAGGTCAGGCTGCTTTCTAGTCTGCATCCCTCAGGGGCCTTAGGCAGGGCCTCTCTAGAAGCCCTGAAGTGTGTACTTCCTACCAGTTAGTCAACCCTGCCCTTGAAGGGGTGGAATAATAAGGGTCACCACTTGCTGAGCTGAGATACCAGATAGCCCCAGGAGGTGCCCTTTCCCCAGTCTGGGGGTTATCTGCCCCTCAGGCAAGAGAAAACCTGCCATTAGAGGAGGAAAGAAATGAGAGAAGACAACTCTCAGGCTGGGCCTTGTGACAGTCTCAGCCAACGCCCCTCCCACAACCCCCAGGACAGAGCCCGCCCCTGAAGCTCTCTGCTAGCTACAGATAAAGTTAATTCCTGAAGTATACTGCCGCAGGCATGCTGATTCCTGCTGCTCTTCTCACCGAATCTTAAATGGTAACAAGGCTCAAGTAGCCCCTGGGAGTGGCAGAACATTTCCCAAAGTCTCAGGCTCTCATATGTTCTAATTTGGGATTTTAAAGCTCAATTCAAAGGTTCTGGAATACTTTGACAACTGACTCCTTAATGCAAAATCCAAACAACAAAAGAAACAGCAGCCTCATAATTAAACCCAGTGCCTTCCACCTGAACCAAGCAGTCGATAGCGGAGTCACACACTCAAAAGTGACCCAACTCCCTGAAAGCTAAGCAAGAAAAAGAAACTCACTAATATCTGTAAGCAGAAGGAGCAGACAACAGGCCAGAGATAACCCAACAGTCCAAAACCTCACCAAGACACCACAAGACCAGGGAACATCTCTTCAGCTCTGCCAAGGAATACCCCTTTGGAGCCCCAAAATTAAGTCCATAAACCAGTCATAGCACA